>OY288108.1:71279212-71299710 GCA_958431115.1 Syrphus vitripennis
ATCACAAAGCGATTATTTCGTTGATGTATGCAGTTTTGGGTGTGAAAGATCACTGTCCAAGATTCTCATGATGATCTTGTGCTCCACTCAAATAGTTTATATTAAGCATCGAATTTCATTCATCGACGAATTGATTTGCCTCTTTTCGATAATTACTTGTGCACGACATCAATTGAAGTATTTTTTTTAGTTACTCTGTGTGTCATCGCTTGGGCGCGACCTATAGCAAGATACTATATATACTACACACACTTCAGTGGCATGATCTCGCATGATATGATTTGAAATAACAATAATCTTTGTATATGAAAACTATGGTACTATCATGGCGAGTTTTTTTTTAGGGTTGCCCTGACCCTTGTGGTGGCGCTGCAAAATGTGAGGTGTAAAATTCGCTTTTGGGAGTCTTTGAGCGTCGGAAATTGGTGGTAGGGGCAAGAGGAGACTATTTTTTGGATTATTGCATCCAAAAAATATCGATAAATATCGATTAAAACCTCCATAAGTTCTCCGCAAAAAAAAAAGAGTAAGGGTTGCGCAGACACACTAATATTCGACTGACGAGCAACAGTCTTCGAACCTTCCGATGTGGATTTGGAAACTTTTGCCTTGCAACTCGAAGAAAAACTCATTTTGAGTTTAGCATACGTCAACAACTTTTCGTTGAATTCTTTCATGCTACCCGCACAGCATAGAATCATTTTATTTAGTGGAGAATCTCCTATACAACATACTGAATGATTGAAGCCTCATCTACTCTTCCTCTAACATCAATTTCTCTCATAGCCAACAGATATTCATGAACCGTTTCATCTCGTTTTTGCAATCTCTGTGCTAATTTTTTATGTGCGGATTTTTGGAGAAAATTCTTCGACGAGAAAATCTTTTAATTCTCCCCATTTGGAAATGCCTGGTTCTAATCATATTGCCAAATTAGCAGGACCTTTCAACAACCGTTTACCGAACAACACCATCTCAATATCTGACCACTTCATATTTTCTGTAGCTTTTTCAACATCTTGAACCCAACTTCCTACGTCATATTTGTCATTCCCAGTATATTCCGGTACCACAGTTGCAACATCTTCAAAAGTAATAATTGTGCGCCCTCTCACCTTCGGCAATTCCTCTTCTAAAGACGTTTTCAAAATCGACACCTCCAACCTCATGGCAAACTCATTTTCCTTTTCCCTAATCAGACCCTCACTAATACTCAATTCTAGTTCATTTTCTTTTTCTGTAATAGTTTTTTCCCCTGCTTCAATTTTTTCCTGCCTTTTTTCTAAATCCTGCAAAATATCGCGAACATCGCTTCCACTGATCAAAGAACTGTTTTTATTTTTTTTCCCATCATAAATTAAATATTCTAATTTTCTTTTTCAAACAGTAAATGTAAGTACCCTTAACTGGGTCAAATCAGAATGTATGTATGATGTAATAAAGCATTTACATCGAGCTGTGAACTTACGGTTTCAAAATATGCGCATACTACCAAGCTCGTCCCGTTATTCGTGAAGTCCTGTTCTTACAACAGTTCTCGTTTTTCGTTCTCTTTTCTCCAAGAATTTTCTGTTTTTGGTCTTCGTCCTCCAACAGCACAAACTACCAACAGCTCCAGCAGAAATTCGTCACTTTTACAGATCTGATTTTTTTTTTGACGAAGTTTAAATTTTTTTCTACATCAGTGATTTTTTCCGATTTTATATCTAATATATACATATATGTATATATTGAACTCAATATGTTGAGCCCCCAGAATTATAGGAATTTATTCCAATGGTTTTTTATTTAATATGTATTAAGTTTTAACAATTATATTTAAATTTTATTATTCAAAAATTTTGAAAATAACTAAACAATATTAAGCAAATGAAATGTTCAAAAAAGAAAGAAGGTATGATTATTTAAATTAGCAAATTAAGTCTTTACTCGATGAGGTATAGAATGAGAGTGCTTCTTATCTTCTTCTTATCGCTTCTTCGAATCACTTCTTCTTATCGCTTCTTCTTGATAAGTGTGGTGAGTTTGTTAATTAGATTATATTTTTTTTTTTGAAAATTTATTTTTTATAAGCTCTTAGTCTAAAAAATTATTTAAATTAAAAGAACATGTTTTTTTCTTTAATTTCCAACTCTTTCTTGAATTTCTAACTGTTGCCATTTTTTTTTGTAGTTATAATTTTTTTTTTTTTTTATTGCCTTTTTCGAAAATTGTCCCTCTCACTTGAACGTATAGACATCCCTCATTACTGTTATCTTCTTGTATCGACTTAAACTAAAATTAGGTGTATCTTATGCAAACATGCAAAATGCATTCAAAATGCATTTATTCACAAATGTCAATGGCCTCTATTAGCAAACCAAAAATGATTTCTCCATGTGTATAAACTCAAAGATTATACAGTTTACGATTTTGGTTGTTTATGTATTGTTTTTCTATTTTTGTTTTTAATTTTACATCAAACCTGCAAGCTACAAGATTTTCGGCTCCAGTCTTCGGCTCCTTTCTTTGGACATCTCATTTAAAATATAAAAGACTTATTTATAGTCTTATTTGTACTTAACTTAACTAAATTAATAATAAATTAAATTGAATTGACATCCGAAAGCGTCCAGAAGCGCCAGTGAAGCTTCGGAAATCATTTCATTGGGGAAAATTTAAATTAAATATTCTTTTGACGATTCTGAGAAAAGAAATTCTATCCTGGATTAAAATTAGAATCAAGCCAAGGAGTTCAAATACATTCAATATTAAACTTCAAAACAAAGTTCCTCAAATGTTCTGTTCGAATGTTGGAGAACATATTATATACAAGGTAATTTGCATAGCTAGTAGGCTGGAACAAAATAAGTAAAAATCGTTAATGAGGGGTTCTATTTCTCTCTTCTAGATGGGAGGGACAATTTAAAAAGAAAAATACTTAAAACTCCCATAATGTTCCCCTATATCTTCTATTAAGGCCAAAGCTAAATTCTTCTATCCTGATTTTGTTTATAATTCAATGTTCAATGTCTAATTCAAACACTCTTTTATTTTATTTACAGTAGTATTGCCACTTGTGTACTATCAGGATGCATTGATCCAATTCGTTCACTGAATGTTTTCCCTTTAAAAGTGAATCTTGTATATGGAACCCGGTTGAGAACCGTAAAATTATTTGCTTCGCCACATTTTTGTGAAAAAATAGAAGTAAATAGAGCCGTTACAGCTTTTGGCGTTTTATCTTGTAGATGTTTGGCAATTTTTTTCACACCAATATTCTGACTCAGCTCGCGACCTAATTCTACAGAGTGTTTGACAAGGGCACTTCCTAGACCCTTCCTTCCAAAAACTGGCAGAACAACAAGAAACATTAACTCTAAGAGACAATCGATTTTGAACAGTTCAAATGGATCAATTTCTTCATCCATTTCAATCATGTATGACATAAGTGCCTTGGCATTTTCTGATGTGCATCTCTTGTCACGGAATTCAACAAAAAATGGGATTTTTACTGTTTGGTCAATGAACTAAAATCATAAGAAATAATCTATTAAACAACAATTAATATCTATAAATTAATATTTTATTTATCATACTTGCAGTTTGTTGAATGACACGCCTGCAATTTTTTTTGTGGGCACATGTCTAGCAGCCAAAGAGACATGATCTTCATATACGATTTTACATAACTCAGAAAGTTCCTTACGAGCTTGAGAACATTCTGGCAGATTTATTTCAGTACCAACAGAAATGCACTCGTAGAGATAGAAAGCTTCGAGAACCTGTAAAGAAAAAGAGTTTACAAAAACTAGAAGTTAAAAATTTTTCGTCAAACAGCAATTAATAATCTAGTAAATAGAAACAGAAAATAACAATACCTCTCAAAGTGGCATTATTCATTATTTTGATGATTTTTTTATACGTATGTAATTGAATTTAAAACAAAGTTTACGATTCAAAATTCGGCACCCTCAAAAAACTTGAAAAACAAAAGTTTTAACAAAAAATATTTTTTAGTTGTATCCATTTTTAAAATAATCTAGAACACTCCAAAAGTATATAAAAATAACTATTACAATCCTTTTTATAAAAATATTTGATGATGATTTTTTTATACGTATGTACTATGTATGTAATTGAATTTAGAACAAAGTTTACGATTCAAAATTCGGCACCATCAAAAAACTTGAAAAACAAAAATTTTAACAAAAAATATTTTTTAGTTGTATCCATTTTTAAAATAATCTAGAACACTCCAAAAATATATAAAAATAACTATTACAAACCTTTTTTATAAAAAAAAAAATTAAAAAAGGGCACAGCAAAACCAGGAGTTAACAGCAAAAGGAATTGTTTTCTTAATTTTATTATAAAATAAATTATACGTACATATGTACATACAATCAGGACAAAAATAGCTTTAAACAATTTACAAGTGCCTTCAATTTACCAGACACAAAACTCACTAATAAAGTCCAATTATATGTATTAAATTTACATTATATTTTTACCACTAACACTAACGGATTGTCACCTTTATTTTAAAATTGTTGGTTAGTTTGAAAAAGCATATTATAATAGCAAGGTCACACAAGCACTTATTATAAACATTACATTTTTAATTCAACGAATAATGTGTTTATCTTGACATATGTATGTATGTATATGACTTGACATGAAATATACACGTGACTTTAAATTTGAAAGTTGGTAAAATTGGGTACAGTTGAAAGTTCTGGTAAGCGCACGATGAAAATAACTACTCACTTGTAACGCCTCTTCCAGCAATTCATCTTCCAAAGTTATTATTTCAAATTCACCTTAAAATAAACACAATTATTAGACAGCTTTTTAAATGCAGGCACAAAACTAATTGGAATTACTAATAAAAAAATAATTTTAAAGAAGCCTACCGTTGCACACCGTTCCCCAAACCCTCGCCTTGACCGACATTTCAAATAAAAATGTTTCCTCAAAATATGAATTCACAAAGCTTATCGCAAATAAATGATATTTATTTTTGTGTGATTCCTTATCAAGTTTTTGTAATTTTATTACGGTTGATGTTCGTGTTGCCAATCAAAACTAATTACAGTTTTCTACTAAAGTAGCTTGTGGTTAATAGTATCATATAATTAAAGCAAACAGCGATTTAAATAGTACGTAATAAATTAATATAATAGGAATTGGTTTTATTATTCTATTCATTTGTAGAGGAGACCATAACGAGTTCCCCGACTTTTGGCACCAAAATGATTATTTCCCCGAAATAAAAATAAAAATCCTTTGCCATTTTTCATACGAAACGATTTTTACTCTGAAATCATAATCAAGAATACTCCGCTATCAGCTATCAGTCATACGTCTGTTTAGTATAAAAGTCTATACATACATATGTATGAATGTGCATACATACATTGGCAGCTTATCGTTCATAATTTTGGCGGTACATACAATTCAAGTACCTACCAGCTCGTTCACTATGGGTTTAGATTTAGTCCATGATTATTGCAACTTGTAAACAAAAAGAATCATTAGTTTGATAATCAGCCGATTCAGTATCAAAAACTTTACCTATTGTTAATGTTTTACTTTTAAAGCCCCATACATTTTTGCGTCATCTCCTTTGTTTTTTTATTAAATACTCGTAAAGTAGTAATATGAAAACGAATTCGTATGAAAAAATTACTGACTTGTTTTTCTTAATTATTTAGATCACTTAAGAGATATAAGCCAGGGGTGGAATCGGGTAAGGTGATTTGTGATAGGTGACTGTCACAATCAACAAATTCGGTCTGTGTAAGGTGATAGTCACCGGTGACAATTACGATTTGGTGACTTTTTCTGGTGACAGCTCTTTAGTTGTCACTTTCATCGGAAATTGATTTTTATTATCAGTTGCTGAAATTTCAAGACAATATGAATGTGTTTGTGCCTTTGATTTTACCTTCTGAAAATGCTGAAAATGAAAATATTAATCATAATAGAAATGTCCGGCCCTTGAGGATTAACCTCCGCAATTAGTGTCTTGTTTGCTGGAATCCTATTGATAAAAATTTCACATTTTTAAATAACTAATTTATGAGTTAAGTGTAAAATATTATTTTTACTTACATTTTTGTATTTTTTTTAAACCCTTATCAACTAGACAACACAAATCTATTTGCCGGCAGACACAAACGGTAATAAATGCCCACGTTCGCGATTGATTTTTCTGATTCCTTTGAGTTGTTATTGCAACAGCTGTGTTTTTACATAGTATTACAACAACACAAACTTATCCGGATAGCTTCAGATCGGTTTTTGAATACAACCACTGAAATTGTAACAAACGTCAGTGAATTTCTTTTAAAGTGATACCAAATTCTAAACAAAATTTGGTGATCACCTTACACAGACGCAAAAATTATTTTGATCACTTTTTATGATCACAAAGGTGACAATCAAAAATCACCTTAGCCGATTCCACCCCAGTGTTCGCAAAATAGACCTGTAAGAGACTTACGATATGAATATATCGCAAATAAACTATTAATATTAATTAACCTGGCAACCGATTTACCATACATGCTCTCACATAATATTATTAACTTAAGCTTTACTTTTATTTTTTCTAAATACCTTATAAGTATTCTTATACATAAATTATGTATCATATAAAAACTATCGTAACAGAACAATCGAATGACTATAAAACTGTTCTCTATATATTTTATTGCCTTAATTATTTAATGTTTTTCATTTAATATAAAAAAAACTTAAAAGCTCTCGTACATTTGCAAGTCATTATAATTTATGTATACTAGATTAAGATGAGTCTCAATAAAGCAGTCGAAGAAGTAATGCCTAAATTTTTCTTTTATTTGCGCGGTCTCTTTGGTTTTTATTTGATTCTTTTTATTTTTTTGCACGTTATTTTATTGCATGAAGAATTAACTAAGTGCTTTTATAAATTAAAAATATATTAAATACCCTACAGACAAAAAATCTTTTTTTTGAGCTCGAGATATGCTCAAAAAAACGGTTCTTTAAAAAAAAATTATTGTCATTTTCGTTTTCAGCGACCCCAAGTTTGTTTTTACAAAATTGTTTTTTTTTTAGGTAGCATCGGTGACCCAAAATTTTGTAAACTAGTTTAATTTAATCTTTAAATGAATGCATTTCAAGTCTGATGCGACCCACCTTCAGCAATACACAGTTTAACATAAGAAAAACAACGTTAAGATTAACAACAAAACTGTATGTAAGCAAAAGTTTTTAAATTTGTCAATTTGTTGTGGTCAATAAGGTGTCGTTTTTTCATAATCAGTGTTATTGTCACTTCAATTAAATTCTACACAGTTTTATATGGGTAGGATGACTCTTAATAGGAAAAGTTTCCAGCAGAGATAAATATAATTAATAATTGATTTAAGGTACATCAGTTCATAGGTAGGTCTAGGTAGGTAGAAATGGCGATCTCAAGGCAACCTAGGCTGTGATCCAATTGGCGCTGTAGGGCGCCGTTTTGATACCATATCTCATTTGACCTATGTATGATTTAAAGGCAAAGATTTACAGAAAAGTTTCAAAGCGGAGTATGTTAGAGGCAATTTGTGGCATTGCGGAAAAAGATCAGATCTCTGATCTTCGTCTCAGATAGCTCGTCGAGTTCTTGAAAGAATGCTTTTCCAAGGATTGCATTCTAATGTTTGCCAAAGCAGGACATTTGCAGAGGAAATGGATTACCATTTTCCTTTCGCATTGGTCACCACTACTACGGCAAAACGTGTTGTGAGGTATGCCCAACTTCTCTGCGTTGGCCTATAGGAGTATAGGCCAATATACGATATATACCGCAACAACCCTGGCTATGTCTTGCCTGGGCCTGCATAGAAGATCGTTTGTACGAGTTTTTTTTATAGGTGGGCCATATTTTTCTAGATATAATGCAGTTGGGTAAATTGCTCTACCTTCAATTTGATTCAGTTTGATAGATAGAAAAGATTTTTCCCTTCATGACACCAAGTGGAATGAATGAATAAAGGGCCGATCCTTGCCTGGCTAGCTCATCAGCCCGTTCATTTCCCTCGATACCACTATGGCCCGGAACCCAGATCAGGGTGACAACAAGGTTAATGCTCGCAAGCTCATCGCTACATTTATGGACCAATTTAGTTCAGTAGTTCAGCCTGAAAAACGCTAGCAAAGTCAGAAAGCGGTATTCCACATTCGCGTAGTACGGCTTAAGAACGAATCCCTGTAGTTCACAGTACGACCGAAGTTGGGTTCAAATTTATGTTATGGGTTTCAGACTTGAATCCGTCTATTTTCTATTCTATTTATTCAATTACGTTAAATACTAACGCTAGGTTTACAAACAAAACTTATATCTAAAAAAAAAAAAAATATATATATATAAATATATTCTATACATTAAAATATACTTTAAACATTACTAGTAATAATATGACACATAAAGCTAAGAATTATTTAAATAGTGAGAGAAAAAATGTATTTTGAAGCTATCTGATTTGATATTTTGATTAATAGAATTTAAAAGAAAATTATTTTCATTATATATGCTTATAAACTGGTAAATTGGACTGTTAGAACCATAGTTTGATCGGCTAAGATTTGCTCGAATTGGCACACGATTTCTGAAGTAATTTCGGCTTACATTAAAGTGGAATCGACACAAAACTGATGGAGATGAAATGGATCCATTTAGAATTCCAACAATAAAGCAGAGTTGCAAGTACTTACGGTGACTAGTAAGCGATGGAAGACCTAAAAGTTGTTGCCTAACAGAATAGGAAGGCAAAGCTAATTCATGTGTCTGTGGGAGAAATCGTAAAATAAATCTTAGTAATCTTCTTTGAACACCTTCAAGTCTATGGATATGATTCGAGTAATAAGGGGGCCCAAACTATACAACCGTATTCAAGGACTGATCTGACAAACGATACATACAGAGTTTTAAGGACATAAGGATCTCAGAATTCCCTGCTAAATCTTTTTACAAAGCCTAGTGTCTTATTAGCTTTTTTTCACAATGTGGTTGAAATGGTCAGTAAAAGACAGTTTTGAGTCCAAAATGATACCTAAGTCTGAGAAGTGAGTCAATTTTTCGAGGTTTAAAGAATTTAACTTATAGTTATAGTCAAGAATACTGTGTTTACGTGTAAAACTCATCATTTTACACTTATCAATGTTTAACAATAAACGATTTGTATTGCACCATTCCCATAGACGAAGTAGGTCATTTTGTAATAGTTCGCAGTCCGTTAAGGAATTAATTTTTCGAAATATTCTCACGTCATCAGCGTATATTAGCGTCATAGAATTTTTTAAGATAGATGGGAGATCATTTATAAACAGAACAAATAACAATGGACCAAGGTGGCTACCCTGAGGTACACCAGATTTGACAATAAACGGATTGGAATAGTCGTTTTTGAACACAACACAATAATATCTGTTTGTTAGGTAAGAAGATATCCATGCTATTAGTTTATCATTTAGTCCAATTTTTTTCTAATTTCCCTAAAAGTACTTTATGGCTAAGTTTGTCAAATGCTTTGCTAAAGTCTGTAAATACACAGTCAACTCGTTGTTCATTTTCGAAAGTGTCAATACAATATGTTGTAAATTCGAGTAGATTTATAACGGTCGATTTTTTTTCACAAAACCATGTTGATTGTCACAAAAAACAGAAGAACAGTTAAAGGAAAGAACATCACAAACAATAACTTCAAACAATTTTGGTATAACAGACAGCTTAGCTATAGGACGATAGTTTGCTTGGGACCCTTCTTATACGTTGGTTTTAGAAATGCATATTTCCATAAGAGTGGAAAATGGGAACAATTAAATGATTGGTTAAACAAAATACACAATGGGGACGAAAGATATTTAAGGCACTTTTTTAGCATAAATGAAGGCAATCCGTCAGGGCCTGGACTAAGGCTTTCGTCAAGTTTTAGAATTTTGTCTTGTATAGTAGATTCCGAGATTGTTAGATTTATCTGAGCCAAGTGAGGAAACTGAGAAGTATTTGTTAAATCTATTGAGCTGTGATTTGTAGAAAAAGAATCTTCATACGCTTTTTTAAAAAAATTTGCAAACATATTCCAAAGTTAATATTGTATGTATACTACTAATTGTATAGAGCGATCGAAAGAAAGTTACTAATCCAACGAAGAAGGGTTTCATCGATACCAAAAGCACGCATTTTCGATAAAAGAACAGGATGCCTAACTTTTTCAAATGCTTTAGAAATATCAAGTGCAATAATCTTACTTTCTCCAAAACGATGTAAAGATTTGTTACACTGTTCGGTGAGATAAACCATCAAGTCACCAGTGGATCTTTGCTGCGAAAGCCGTATTTCCGGTCATTAAGAAGCTTTCGATCTTCGAGATTTTTCTTGAGCTGATTTTTTATCAGCATTTCCATGACCTTGGAAAGAAGGGACGTAAGTGCAATTGGTCGGTAATTAGAGGGTGAAGAAGATTTGCCTTTTTTGGGATAGGCTGGACAGATGCTGTTTTCCAACTGCTCGGAACAAGCCCAGACGAATAGGATAGATGGAAAAGCTTACGCAGGGGTTTTTGAAATGGTACGAAAATGTATGCAAGGGATTTTGGAAGGGATTTTTTGGGAAGCAAATGCCAGACTGAAAGAATAGTTATCATGTGTTTAAAAATTGTTATTGAATTGAGTTATCATTGATGTCACGTAGATTTATTAAATTTTATGAATGAAATCGAAAAGACAGACAAAAAATGTGTAATCTCTGGGGGTCTTGGACGCACAGTTTAGCTGCCAATCGCGTTTAAGGATCGATACCTCGATTGAAAGGTAGCACTCCCTAGATTTCAAATAAGTTGAAAAAGAGGTATGTATTGTCAAAAAATACAAACTTATCGGAACAAAAAATTTACCGAAACAAAAAATCGTAAAAAAATAAATTGTCAAAAAAATGTTCTGAAAAGAATGTCTAAAATGTTGTGCCCAGTGTCTAGAAATATTGCGTAGAAAATTTGCGTAGAAAAACAATTAAGTTTCCTATGAAACACGAAAACAAATTAGTAAATTGAGTTTTGTTTCGTATTCGTAAATGAATTTAACATTTTGATAGAATGCCAAATGATGATACCTCTCGACTTTTCCACTTTGCTTAAGAGGGAAATGACAAAAATGATGCGAAAAAGATTGAAGATTAGTCCTCAAGTTTATTATATTGTTTCTGAGCCATCTCTTGGTAGTCTGCAAGATTGTAGGGCTCATAACCCGGAGGTACTATGTCAGAACCCGCCTTGGTCACTAGTTTTTTTTTAAAGTTTTTCTTTTTATTACGAAGTTACTTTATATAATATGTATGTATGTATTTTCTTTTATCTTTGAAAGTGTAAATCCAAAAAACTATCCAGTTTTTAGTGTTTGGTAAAAAATTGAAAGAGGCATTAAATGTTGAAAATAAAAATGGCACTAGTGACGTATAATTTTGGAAAAAAATGGTTTCGACAAATAAATGACTTTTTTAGTTTTTATTTTTC
This sequence comes from Syrphus vitripennis, assembly GCA_958431115.1. NCBI lineage: Eukaryota > Metazoa > Arthropoda > Insecta > Diptera > Syrphidae > Syrphus > Syrphus vitripennis. The sequence goes on from OY288108.1 coordinate 71,290,735, forward strand.
CAAAACTATGCGCTTAAAAACTTGAATTAAAAATATATAAAAGAGTGGGGTTTTGGCTTAAGAAAAACAGTAACATCACATTGTGATGCCCTTCTTTTTTAATATTTTTTCAAAAAGTTCAAAAAACAAAAAAAAATCAAATCAAAGAAAAAAATCAAAGTTAAGTTTATTAGTATAAGAAAAAAATGAAAAAAAAAACAACAAAAATGAAAATCAATAATAATATGTATAAGTTCAATCATTGATATAAAAAAAATTGTTTTATGAGAAATTGTGGAATAAAATGAAATTTCTCTAAAAATTGAAATGAAAGCCTTAGTTTTGTATTAAAGTAATTATCTTTTTCACTTTATCAATGTCTCAAACTTAAGGGTGAGTGTCCCTTGAAAAAATAGGTTAGAGTTTTGCGCTAAGTCGTATAGCGTTCACACTTTTCCGAATATTTAAATGAAACAAACGGATATCGATAGGAAATAGGATGGGTAAAATATTTCAGGAGCTTTAAAAAAAAAAAATTAAAATTGGACCTAAAAATTAGCAAACAGATGGAAAAATCAAAAAAAAAAAATTGTAGAGTGCTTGCAAATATGATGGGGCATATAGTAAATAAATTTTTTTTATTTTTTTTTATTTTTTTTTCTTAAGAAAATATATCTGCAAGATGAGTATCGGTTTTATTTTTTTTTTATTTTTTTATTTAATTCCAAAAAAAATCTTACAAACCCATGAAAAATGAAGGAAATTTACTAAGTGGTATGAATGTTTTACTGGATATAACTTAATAAGTATAAAAGATAAAGAAGTCAAACAATCTTTTTTACAAAGCCAATAAATAGGTGTGTAATTACTTAACTTTTTTTCAATTTTTTCAATTTTTTTTTTTTTTTTTTTAACAAAAAGTAAAAAAAAACACTTTTTTTTTCTTAAAATTTTCTGGTTTGCACAGGGGCTTTTAGAATTATATTTTTTAATTTTTGTGAATAATTTTTTATGAAAGATTCATATATTCTGAAAAAAGTCTCGGTTTTCAAAAAAAAAAAAACTCATAGGATATATTTCAAAATGCAATTCAATATGACAATATTTGTAATACCATTGTAAGAGAACGACTGGCAATAGAATTCTGGCATATTTTTTTTATTTTTTTCTGGTATTTTGTTTATCCACTTTTCAAAAAAAAATAATTTTTCCGCTTACTATTAACTTTACTCAAAAGGTAAAGCGGCTTAAGTCGACTTAAGCCAATTACGATTTTTTCAAATATTCAAACAATATGACAAAATAGCTTCATTTCTGTCTTATCAGCGTATTTCTATTCGATCTAGAAGGCTCTTTTTAGTATTGTCAAAACGACTTAATTCAATCATATTCAAAGACTTGCATTTGGTAAAGCGTCTTAACTGCAGGATATTTATTCCGTTTTATTATTTTATGTCTTATGTCTAACTAAGCCATTTTTAATATATTTCAAATTTCAGTAGCTTAAAAAGGAAGACCACATTAAGTTCAATTAAGCCACTTTTCCAAAACAAAATTGTATGCGAAGTAAAATTTTATTTGTACTTAAGCCGTTTTTCCCTTTTGAATTTTTAATTTAACTGACATAAGACTTTATTACTGAATGAAAGTCATGATTTATTTGAATTATGTGCACATAAGCCACTTTTCCAAATGAAAAAATAAAATATTTTAAGGCTTTTTCTTTTGGAGAAACGGTTTAACTTACATAAGCCACTTTACCAGGAGCATTATTTGAAAAAGCGAATTTTTAAATCCACATTAGCCATTTTACTCGGATCAAAGCAGGCTGTGTTTAAAATAAAATATTAAAAGGGAAATCGTTTTATGTGGACATAAGCCATTATCATTTGAGTTGTGAACGTGTCATAATATACGGTCGTATTAGAAAAAGTGAAATAAATGGCTGTTAAGTATAGTAATTTTTGTGAGAGTGGATTGTGAAAGTATTAACAAAAATAAGACAAACAAATCATTTGAAAATTAAAGAAAAATTGTTGTGAAGAACCTTTCTAATCAAAAAGAAAAAGATTTAAAAATATCAAAATGAATAGAGCAAGACAAATGCTTAAACTTGCCCTTTTGAAGGGCACCAATATTAGTCCTGAACCCGAAAGTTCAAGTTTAAATAAATCAGGTACGTACATTTTACCTCAGTGTTTGTTATTAATTAAATACACCTACTCGTACGTGTCAGGTCTTGTGTTTCTGTTTCTTAAAATTAATCAAAACATAAATAAGTTAAAATTATAAGTTAATTCATGCAAAAAATTGCTTGTTATTATTTTAAATAAATAAACACAGATCATTCACGTTAGGGTCTGTGTTTATGTTGGAGCTTCGATGAATGATTCGAGATGCGTTCCTACCAAGGAAAATCGTCGTCTATATTATAAATTTGTTAGAAAAACATCGCATTTTGAAGTTCCAATATAATCACATCCTTAGATATAATTTTTGATTGATTTGTAGTTTCAGTTTCTTATGAGTTTCTTTCCCCCATAAGGTGACATAGCTTTGATTCAAAGCTGCTCTGGAGACAATGGTAAAACTTTAGCTCTTCCTAGGGACTTTGATGGTAAGAAAAAGATTTACTTAAATATCTTGAGGTATATGCATTAAATGCAATTTTAAAACAGAAAACGAGGTCTTCGAGTCAGTTGTTCCAAACGAAACAGCTACAAAATGTGTAAATGAGCTGTCTGATATAATCATCTCAAATTTGAAATGCACATTGGCCCCTGAAATGATGTCAGACGAATCATTTTATGAAGATAGTGATGATAGCATTAAAGATCCAGACTTTCGTTTGCCAGACAAATCACCACAAAGCTTCTTTTTTGATTCAGACATTGAAGAAATGGCCTTACAATTAGAACAAAATTTAGCGTCAGAAGCTGGAAACCAAGTAGATTATAATTTAAATCCGGAAAATACATCAACAAAAGAATCTCGGAAGGTAAGGAGTCAAAAACGAAATTTAGGCCAGGAATACACTAAGAATACTGAAAAAAACGTCCCCGCAAAAACGATGAAACCATTGACAGATTGCAAACGTAAATGTATGGACAAAATTTCACCAACAGAACAGGAAATGATTTTCAAACAGTACTGGGAACTTGGGAATTATAATCTTAAGTTAGCATTTGTATCTGGACTAATTTCAATCGAAGAGAAAAAAACAACACGTTCTAAAAAAAGTGGCAAAACTCCTCGAAATCGCCAGTTTACGTACAGCTATTTCCTAAATCTAAAAGGCGTGAGAACACAGGTCTGCCAAAAATGCTTCAAATTGGTTTTGGATGAAACTGATCGTTTCTTAAAAACTTTTATTAAAAAAAAAATTGAATCTCCAGGTACCATGGTAGTGAAAGATATGCGGGGAAGGACAGTTCCACCAAACAAAATCTCAGAGGAAAAAAGAAATGAAGTTCTGAATCATATTAAGAGTATTCCGGCATATGAGAGTCATTATACGCGCAAACAATCCGCTCAAAAGTATTTTGACACCAATCTGACATTATCAAAGTTGTATAAGCTCTACACGGAAATAACTCAAAGCCCAATTTCCATAACTAAATACGCAGAGATTTTCAAGAGCCTTAACATCAAATTCAAGAAACCAAAACTTGATACGTGTACAAAATGTGACTTATTGGCTATGAGGAAATCATCACTCACGGGAGATGATCTAACATTGGTAGAAATGGAGCAAAAACAACACCATGAAGATGCAGATTCAGCATATGCATCGAAAAAGAGGGATATTGAGACTGCGAAAAATCGGCAAGATATGGAAATTTTTACCTTCGATCTCCAGCAGTGCCTTCCCACTCCATTTTTGCAATCTTCCGTATCTTTTTACAAACGACAGTTATATACTTTTAATTTAACTGTGCACGACTGTGTGAAAGGAACACCCCATTGTTATATGTGGCATGAAGGTGTTGCAAATAGGGGTGGCAATGAGATTGCTTCGTGTGTATTTGAACATCTTATTTCGGAATCAGTCTTATCTTCAGCTACCGAGCATGTTATTTTTTATAGTGATAACTGCTTCGGACAAAACAAAAAAAAAATGGTTGCTGTTATGATGTTGATGCATGCTTGTGATGTGACCAATAATATAAAGTACATTGATCACAAATTCTTGATACCCGGTCACACACACATGGAATGTGACATAGACCATTCCATTATCGAGAGAAAGAAGAAGAAATCATCATTCAAAATTCACCATCCAAGAGATTGGTACCAATTTGTTAGAGGAGTTGGAACTAAAACAAAATTTGTAGTCACTGAGATGTCTCGAGCTAATTTTCAAAACTTTGGATCCATCATTAAGAACAAATTTATTTTCCGCAAAGTTGATGAAGACGGCAACAAAGTTAACTGGAAAAATATACCTATAAGATGGCTCCGTTTTTCATCAGATGCTCCATTTAATATCTACTACAAAAATTCTTTTGATGAAAAAGAACCTTTTAAAACGCTTAACATAAGAAAACGAGGATGTAACCAATTGAACCCAAACTGCCTTGAATTGCTTTACGAAGGGCCTAATAAAATTAGTGAAGCCAAAAAACAAGATCTTCTCGAGTTACTCCCTTTAATCGATGAGCAGTTCCATAATTTTTATAAGAGACTTTGCACAGAATCAATGCCAGATTTTCATCCGGACCTCACAGAGGAAGACGCTTTTGAATAGATAGTATCTACTAATGTCCTGGTATCTCAGGAATATTTTTTAATTAACTTATTTCTATGTTATATTTTAATAAAAATTATTTGAATAAAATTTTATAAGCATTTGTTAAGGGAAAAGAGTCTTAAAATTTGGAATCATTAAATTTAATAAAAAGGAAAATGGCCTAAGTATACGTAAGTTTAAATAAGAAAAAAAATGACTATGGAAAACTGGCTTAAGTGACATAAGCCAATTAAAAGAGCACTTAAAAAAAAGTAAGAAGGGCTTAGGTCAGAAAATGTGCTTTAAATAACTGGTTTTAACTTAATTTTTAAATCCTCAAACTCCTTTAACAAGAGGGAAAAATAATCTATGTTTTTGTTTAAATTTCATGTTTCTACTACTAACAGTTTTTTTCAAATATTTTTTTAAAGCTTAAAATCGGTCTCCTGAAAAATACTTAAAAAAGACTTAAGCCACTTTACCTTTTGAGTAAAGTTTATTTAATTTTATTCTTAGAAAAGACGTCTATTTTGCATTTTTTAACAAAAAAATTCCTTGCACACGCACACAAAGAAGTTGTAGTTCCACAAAATTCCACTGCAATATCAGCGCTAAAGAAGAGAATCTCTATCTCTTTGCAAATATATTTCGCCCGCCCGTTCGCTCTCACATATATTTTGTCTTGTTTTTTTTGTGCTTGGCTAAGTTTTTTTTTATTTTTCTTTTCTTACCCGTCATCTTATAATTATTAGAAAATGTAGAAAAAACCTGCTGTTAGAAATAATTTTTTTTCTAGATATATTTGATGCAAGGTCATGATGATTCACGAATGACAATTTGTATATGACGTAGCCACATGCAGAAGAATTTGATTTTTTTTGGTTGGGCAAGTTACATACTTGTAGGTTGTTACACATTGTATTTTGTTATCGCGATTCATGATTTCGCGATGGATATGATCGTTCTTTAGATATAAAACTCAGAAGTTTGAAAAATTAGGTAGATAATTATATACCTATGTCCTGTTTTTTTTTTCTTTGTTCAAATCGTAACTCGTAGACTTGATGGTTGATGGAAGTTCGTGTTCACTTCTTGTGGTCGGATCGATGCAGGATTTTTTGTTGAATATTGTGCAGTATAGGTACCTATATATACTTATGTGCAATTAATAATGTCAAGTGGATGGCGCCAAAATATGCATACATATACGTAAGAATCTAGTATACGTAATTTTCAAAAATCACTCCAAAATTAAAAAAAAAATTATCTTGATCTTCAGCATTTTATGATGTGTGACCTAACTTATTTTAAAAAAAAATATCAACTATATAGCCCTTCCCGTATAGAACATACATACCTAGGTAGTTTCTCGACCCATACAAAAACTTATAGTTTTTTTACTCTAGCTAGGTACCTATAATTTGAATAAATTTCCAAAAATCATGTCTTACCTGCCTAGGTTGCTACTCACTTTCAAAATTTTAAGTATTAAGTATTATACGTTATTTTAAAGCCAACATTCTATTCTATTAGCCAGTTTTTAAATCAAGTCAAAACTATGCATAGTTTTTCAAAAATTTAATTTTAAACTCAAAATTTGAGTAAAAAAAAGTTAAAAAACAATTTTAAATTTCAATATTTCAAAACCATACCTAAGTTTATAAATAATTTGGTGCGAGGTTGGGTGTATGACACACCGAGGTGTGTATGGTTGGTGCAGCCCCCCTGCTTGACCCCACTATAGGATTTGGGGTGTGTGCAACATGGGGTGGGTGCTAAATGGGGTGCATGCAAACTTTCTTTTGCATTTAAATAAATTGGATTTAAGAAAAATTAATTTATCCTAGGTATTTCTTTATCCATATTCGATTATAACTATCAAAATAAGACTACGTAAATACTCAAGCAAGGAAAAAATAATTTAATTAAAATATTTTTTTTGGTAATTTTCAATTTTCTCAAGAACTAGAAGACATAAAATCATCTAGTTTTCAGATTTTGATCAAAATTAAATTAAAGCAATGAATTCTAAAAAAAAAATAACAGTAGGTATGTTGAAGTTTTGAAAAATTACACTTTAAATCTTATTTTTAACTATTTTTTGCCCAAATTTTGAGTTTAAAACAATTTTTTTCAAAAACTATGCATAGTTTTGACTTGATTCAAAAACTGGCTAATAGACAAAAGTGTTGGCTTTAAAAAAATGTATAAAACTTAGTTGTAAGTATTACCGTTATTTTTTAATTATTTGTTTTCCATTTAACGTACATATATTTTAAATTGCCCCTACCGCCTAAACGGGGGGAGATAGACCCCCCCTCTCATAGTAAAAAATGCTTGTATTGCCGTGTTCTACAAAAATCCGTTATCATTTCTCGGCGCCCCGGTTATCATACTCTCCCCATACAACCGTATGAATGAGCCGGTAAGTGAAATGTTCTTTCAAAAAATTCTCAAAAGAAAACTTACATTTTACATAATACCTAACTAATAATGAATATTTTTTTTAAATTAGAAGATCATATCATAACGAACAAAAAAATATGTAGGTAGATATCTACAACAAATAAAAATATCCACCGCCACCAAACCGAAAACCCCTCTCTAGCATTATGTATATCGTTTTTTGTCGCTTATTCATAATATTATGTATGTATATTACTTTTCTCATTTCTCATAGTATGACATACTCGTAACATCCAAAAATCAAAACAACTACCTACCTATAGCAAAAAAAAAAAAAACTTAAAAAAACATCATTCACGCCGTGCCTATGTCATAGCCACCGGCCGTCGCGTCGCGTGTCGGTCAGACTCATCTCTCATGTCTCAGCACAACAGGCTCTGGCAATAAATATGTAATATGTATGTATGCTGTGTGCGCTTGTGTGCCTCTGGCTGCTGAGTGCTGATGCATACCATACCCATATGTCTCTGTGGCTGGCATTATCTGGCTGTGAGAAAAGTATTGCACAAGAGAGAAGTTAGCTTATAGAAGAGAATCATTCTTCTACTAATACATTCAAATGTATTTACATGAGTTCTGAGTTTGCTTCTAAGGGACACCCACACTTAACAATAAAAATTGCCAATGATTGGTGTACCTGACACTTTATACTTTCAAACTATATATTTTCAAAACTCAAAGGAGTTGCAGTTGTCAACTTTTGAAAATATTGTAAAGAACTACTTTTGAATTATAATGTAACGACTTTTACATTCGAACTTTATCAATTTTCGAATGCGATGACAACGTCATCTACCATCGTCATTAGAACAACCTGCTGTGAGCTTTGTATATGAAAACTATAGTACTATCATGGCGAGTTTTTTTTTAGGGTTGCAGAGGTCCTGGTGGTGGCGCTGCAAAATGTGAGGTGTAAAATTCGATTTGTGGAGTCTTTAAGCGTCGAAAATTGATGGTAGTGGCAAGAGTAGACTATTTTTTGGATTATTGCATCCAAAAAATATCAATAAATATCATTTAAAACCTCCATAAGCTCTCCGCAAAAAAAAAAGAGTAAGGGTTGCATAGGTAAATTAGATGTCGCCCCATTCGACTTCCACCATGATAGTACTATAGTTTTCATATACAAAGCTGTGAGCTTTGAATGAGCATTTTCGAACATTGGTAAATGTCAAAACTCGAAGGGGAATTATTCCATCTATCTGTCAGAATAGAAAGATCGAGGTACAGGTTCAAGAGTTTTCTATTGCTTTCGAGATTAGACCAGAACCAGATATTTCCCTATATAAGCTTGATGGCGTACCGATTGGACACAGTTTATTTTTGAAAGTGAAAGAATAAAGTTCGTGTATAGTGTTGCATACTGTTGTGCCAGTGATTAATAAAAGTGATTTCAATTGAAGTAAAGTGTGTTTTATTTTAAATGTAATAAGAAGAAGATAAGAAATAAAGTAAATAAGTTTTTATTGCGAACCCTTAGCAGAATATTACATTGGTGTCAGAAGTGGGATAAAAACTTATGTTGTCTGTGCATTCAGATAATTTGTGGTGATAAAAAAAAAAAATATAATACGTGTGTGTGTTTTGATAAAACAAAGAGAAAAAGTGACTGTGATTAAAGCTTGATGCCTTTGAGAACAAGTTCGCTACTATTGATGGACGTTTTGATTGCGTCGAAAAGCAATTTTCAAAAGTAGACGCAAAGCTCGAGAGTGTTCAAGAAAAATTCGAAGGCAAAATACAAAGCATAACCGTCGAATTAGACAAAGTTCGAAACAAATTAAGATTAGGGAAAGTGTTGG
>OY288108.1:71299910-71362410 GCA_958431115.1 Syrphus vitripennis
ACATATACATAAATTATATCAGAGATCGCTTGTGCGCCCCCACAAAATAATTTAGACTTTAAATTCAATCGCATATAATACGATCGAATTATAAACAATGATAAAGAGTCAAAGAATTGTAAATCTGTCGCGTAGACATTAAACTTCAAATTCAATCGCAAATAATACGATCGAATTACAAACAAAGAATGAAAGACAAAGAATTGTAAAACTGTCGAATAGACATTAATGTATTATAAAAGAGTTTGTCTGATAAAGGAAACTCTTAGTTTTAAGACAGCCACGTACAGCCGAAGATTTCCCCCGACCAACGGTAAGGGATCTGACGCTTAATAAAGAAACATATTTAAATTAAAAAAACGGATATTTTTTATTTTTACCCTGTTCGAAAGAACAGGAGGAGTGTTTTTTTTAAGGTTATTCTTTTACTCAAATATAAATGGCGCAGTCGGTAGGATTGCCAAAAAATTAAAACTCAAATAAATTGGCGGTCCGGAAAAAAGAACCAACACTTTAATCTAAGCAGTAGCGACTCGTAACCCGTGATCGTGAACAAGTGAAGAAAATAAAGTGCAACCGAAGTAAATAAAACACAAGTGCTTTAAGTGAACTAAAATCTATTAAAGTGCGGAAATATTCAACAGTTCAAGTCAACGCAAATGACCCATACTGTAAAAGTCCACAGAGGAGAATATTTTCAATAAATTTAAAAATAAGATAGTAATTAAAAGTGCATAACCCAAGTCCTTTAAGTGAATTCAAATAAAATATATTCAAATTACAAAATTAAAACAAAGAAAAACAAAAGTGTATGAAATTTTTTTTTTATTATTAATAATTGAATAAAAAAGTGCAAAGAAAAATTATAAAATAAATAAACAAACTCATAAACAATAAACAATTTAAGTGACATAAGTCCCAACGTGAAGAATAAAGTGACATAAGAAATTGTCCCAACGTGAGCGATTAATGAAGGGTATCAGCAATACCATAAAGGCAATAAAGAGAAAACAAAGGAAAGCCGAAGGAAGACTTCAAAGACATCAACCCTACAAAACATCTGAATTGACAGCAGAATCAGACTCAGAAGACATGGCGCTAAATCAACAAGCAGCAGCACCAGCAGCGGCAGCAGGTAACATTAATAATAGTAATGATTTACAACTAGGCTTAAATAATAATAATATGTTGCCAAACATTAACCTTAATGTACCGAGAGTTTTAGAACTCAATCCTCTTAAATACATCGAACGTTTAACAACATTTGATGGTAGAACAGAAGATCTGCCAATATTCATTAGTAACGTCGATGATATAATTCCGACTTTACTTACTTACAATGAGCAAGGTCAGAAAATGTGTGTGAATATACTCAAGTCAAAATTTATAGGTCGTGCCAGACAGGCAATCGAAATTCACACCCATTTAACCAAATGGAGTGACATAAAAGCTATGTTACTAGAAAATTTTGGCGGGTTCAAAAACAGTTACCAATTATACGACGATCTTAGAAACTCACAATTTAGAGGAGATGTCCTCAAATATTATAATTATATACAAAAAACATTATCTTTACTTAACCAAAAGTGCCTACAGGAGGGAAATCAATTAGATATCCCTAGAAATAACGATACGGCTTTAAAAATATTCAAAGAAAAGTTACCAGTTAACATGAGAACTATTCTCTACTCATTAAAACCCTCTACCATGGAGTCAGCACTCCATGAATTATCACAAGCAGGTTTTGTAAGTCGCAGTTCTGAATTAAATATTTCAAAATCAAATGATAAGAACGAAATCAAATATAAAAATAATAATTTTAAACAAAATCAAAATAATAGATACAATTTTAACACTAGAAACATGAACCAGAACCAACTAAGAAATAACTGGCAACCAAAGCCATACCATTCCCAAAATAACTATAATTCTAATTTCTCAAATCAAAGGCAATACAACCCAAATTATCAAAAACCTAATGAAAATAGACAACAATATAAACAATACCCTCAACAATTTGAACCAATGGATATAGATCCTGGCTCATCTCAAATAAGACGAAGTAATCCTCCTAAAAACAATTATATCAAACAAGAACCAAAAACAAATGACGTAAATTTTCAATATGCAGCCTCGGAGACACAAAACAGGGTTTACCCTATATTAAACTAACAAAGGAAAATACATCTATTAGATTGTTAATCGATACTGGTGCAACAAACAGTATAATAAACGAAGAAGATACTCCACCACAATATTTAAAAACTAGATTTACTCCGCTGAAAATTAGAACCGCAGGTAGTCCCATAATTATTTTTAAAGACGCTATTTTTCCCAAAGACAAATTTGCTGTACCTTTGTTACACAATGTTGAATTTCAAATTTATAAATTTTCCGACGAATACAATGGATTGTTAGGTAATAACATATTAATCCCAAACAACGCAAGAATACTTTATAAAGACAAAATATTAATTTTAAACGAACAATCATTTCCACTATTCTTTAATAAAAACGAAGAAACTGAATACGAAAATACGATTAATTATATGAATAACATCAAAGAAGACTTCAATATACCAGATTTCACTAACGAACTACGCACGGATCATTTAAATAACGAAGAAAGATCAGAATTATTCAAAATTGTCAACCAACTGAATCAAGCTTTTTATAATAAAGGCGATGATTTGACATTTACCAATTATGTCAAACATAAAATACCAACTGAGGATAATTCACCCATCTATACCAGAATTTATAGATACCCCGAGTTTCACAAACAAGAAGTTAATCGGCAAATTGAAGAAATGCTGGAACACAAAATTATTGAACCTTCAACATCCCCCTACAATGCTCCTATCTGGGTAGTTCCTAAAAAGGAAGATCACACCGGCAACAAAGAATGGAGAATTGTCATCGACTACCGCAAGTTAAATCTCAAAACCAAAGAGGATAAATTTCCAATCCCAAACATTGAAGCAATACTCGACAAGCTTGGGCATTGCAATTACTTCACTACCTTAGACTTGACAAAGGGCTTCTATCAAATCGAAGTAGAAGAAAACGACCGTGAAAAGACAGCATTTAGTACACTTTCTGGACACTACCAATTTTTACGAATGCCGTTCGGGCTTAAAAATGCCCCTGCCACCTTTCAACGACTAATGAACGAAGTCTTGAAAGATTACATTAGCAAATTCTGTTACGTATATTTAGATGATATCATTATTTTCTCTACAAATTTGCAAGAACATTGTCAACATATTAAATTAATATTAAACGTTTTAAGAAAAGCTAATCTGAAAGTATCTCTCAATAAATCAGAATTCATGAGACATGAAACCGAATTCCTTGGTCATATTATTACTCCTAATGGTATTAAACCAAATCCCAAAAAGATAGAAACAATTCAAAATTTTCCAATACCCACTACAGTGAAGGAAATTCAATCATTTCTGGGCCTTACGGGGTATTATCGAAAATTTATTCAGGATTATGCTAAGATCATAAAACCCTTTACACTCTGTTTAAAGAAAAATGCTAAAATAAATATAAACGAGGAAAATTACAAGAACGCGTTTTTAAAATTAAAAACTATGATGACCGACGACATTATAAATAGACACCCTGACTTTTCAAAAGATTTTATCTTGACTACTGATGCATCAAATTTTGCCATAGGTGCGGTTCTGAGCCAAACACATGGACCGTTATGTTTTGCATCAAGAACATTAAATATACATGAACAACGCTACTCCACAATTGAGAAAGAACTTTTAGCTATTGTCTGGGCAACAACCCAGTTCCGACACTATTTGTACGGAAGAAAATTCGTAATTAAAACCGACCACAGGCCATTAGTATGGCTTAGTACTTTAAAAGAACCCAATTCCAAGCTACAACGTTGGAAAATTAAACTTGAAGAATACGACTTCAAAATAGAATACATTCAGGGCAAAGAAAATAAAGTGGCAGATGCCCTTTCTAGAATCAAAATAAGTGAACCAAAAGTAAATATATTAGAAGAAGAAGATTTAAGAACCAATCACAGTGCAGAGGAAGATAATTATCTTTTTATACCAATTAGCGAAAAACCTCTCAATTATTTCAAGAGACAAATTGTTCTTGATTCCAACGTAAATGGAGATCAAACAATTTTATTTCCCCATATTGGTAAAAGACGAATAACATTCAAATGCTCAAACCCAAAAGAAGAATTATATTTACAAATAATAAGTGAAGTTGACACAAATATCACAAATGCTATATACATTGAAAACGATGAACAATTTAATGAATTTCAGAAAGTATGGATCCAAGAAAATAAAATGAAAAAGAATATATTATTTAGGAGTACAAAGTTATTAAAAGACTTAAATATAAAAGACGCGTATGAAACTATACTTAAAACACATAAAAACTTTAATCATATAGGAATTGATAAACTCTATCTAGAACTTATCAGAGAATATTATATCCCAAATTTTAAAGAACTAATTAATAAAATAATAAACCAATGTAACTTTTGTATGACGAAAATAGAAAGACATCCAGTAAAATTACCTTATGAAAAAACGGAAACACCCAAAAGTCCACATGAACACTACCACCTAGATATATGGTATCGAGATAAGAATAGAAAATACCTTACGTGTATTGATAAATTTTCGAAATATGTAGCAGTTGAACGAATCAAAAATAAAACCTACATTGATATTATTAATGCCATGACTAAAATATTCTCGTATATGACTAAACCAAAGATAGTAACTTTAGATAATGAAAACGCCTTTGTAGCAGAGACATTAAAAAACTTTTTGTCTAATAACAACATAGAAGTGCATTACAGTACAGCTAACAGACATACCGGTAATTCGGATATAGAAAGATTTCATAGCACCTTAAACGAAAACCTCAGAATTTTAACTCAAGTAGAAAAAACAGATGATCCTTTCCCATTAGTAGATCAAGTTATAAAAACTCTTTCAATCTATAATACGACAATTCACCTAACCACGAAGGAAAAACCCATCGACGTTCATTTAAATAAATTAAATAACGAAATCATCTACAAACAAATAGAAAAAACGAAAGAAAAAGTATTAAATAAAATAAACGAAAATAGAAAAGATGCAGAGATAAATGAAGAATTTATTAAAACAACTTCACAAGATAGGATAAAAAATAAAATTACCCCTAAATATAAAAAAGCAAAAGTAATTAATAAATGTAACAAAAAATATACGATAGAAGAAGGGAACCCTTTTAAAAAACAAGCTAATCGTATACTCCATAAAGATCAGTTTCATAAAGAAAAAAAATTCAAGAATGAAACTATTGATTTCAGATCTAATTCAACAACCGAAACGGATTTCTCAAACCAAGCAACTATGGGAACAACAAATGAAGACACTAATTAAAATAATAATTCTCACAACTTTTATTACAACAATAAAAACACAAAAATTACAAATAACAAACTTAAACCACGGTAATGGTTTTATAATACTACAATTAGGAGAACAGAATATTATAGAAAATTATACCAAAATTCTACATGTAATAAACCTAACAAATTATGAACAAAATATAAAACTATTAGAAGATAGCGTTAGAGAACTTCCAGTACTAGATAATGATATTAACAATTTTTCAGAACATAATCAGGAAATCATAAATATGATGATTCACTGTAGGAAAGAATTTGAAACTATAGTTCCCCATCAAAGACAGAAAATAGGACTAATAAATATAATAGGTTCAGGAATGAAATTCCTATACGGAACAATGGACGACGACGATCGTCTAGAAATTGAAAAACAAATTCAAGTCATTGAAACAAATACCCACCACACAATTACAAACTTAAATCAACAAATAAAAATTAACGACCATTTCAACAATCAAATTAGAACCTTTACAGAAACATTTAATTTCAAAACCAAACAGATTTCTGAAACCATTAAGAATTTTAACAAAGCTCACGAAGACCTAGAAAGAAACTTTCATAAATTTAAACTCGAAATGGAAATGAAAGAAAATATTAGATACATTTTGAACGATATAGAAAAAATAAAAGAAATTATATTAACCTCAAAATTAGGAGTCCTAAGTAGAGATATATTAACAGAAAAAGAAATAATTGAAAACAACATCAAGTTAGAAACCCTTGAAAAGATAAAATTAAATCTTGCTCTTTATAATAAAAATATAATTTTTGTCATAGAAATTCCAAACTTTTCAAATGAAGTTTATGAACAAATATATGTTCAACCAATACCAAACGTTGATAAAAACTTTCAACTAAAAATAAATCAAAACTTGTATTTAACAAAAGGAAAAGAAATTTATAATAATACACACCTTAAGAAATATTTAAAATCAATAAATGATAATTGTATAGAACATATTTATGAAAACAAAATGAAATGTAATCTAGTTGAAAATAATAATGAAGTTGTATTAGAAATAGGAAACAATAATATTGTAATTATTAATTCTAAGATTGAAAAAATTAATCACAACTGTAATAGTCAAGAAATAACAATCCAAGGAAATTATCTGATATCTTTAGAAAATTGTTACGTACAAATTAAAAATAAAATCTATAAAAGAAAAGAGTATACAAATGAAATACTGCTACCAAATACTATATTAAATATTAATTATACAAAAATAAATGACATAACTTTTGAAAAAATCCATTTCCAAAATATAGAAAACATAAAAGAAATTAAAGAATTAAAACTAGCTCATAAAGAAACAAAAACAACTTTATACCTAATAATTGCAATAATAATTTTATTGATCATTATTTACATAATTTTGAAATACAAAAAGAACAAAACTAAAATAAATGTAAATCTTCCAAGTGTCGCTTTCCGACCCATAGAAGAATCTTTGGGGGGAGGAATTATATCAGAGATCGCTTGTGCGCCCCCACAAAATAATTTAGACTTTAAATTCAATCGCATATAATACGATCGAATTATAAACAATGATAAAGAGTCAAAGAATTGTAAATCTGTCGCGTAGACATTAAACTTCAAATTCAATCGCAAATAATACGATCGAATTACAAACAAAGAATGAAAGACAAAGAATTGTAAAACTGTCGAATAGACATTAATGTATTATAAAAGAGTTTGTCTGATAAAGGAAACTCTTAGTTTTAAGACAGCCACGTACAGCCGAAGATTTCCCCCGACCAACGGTAAGGGATCTGACGCTTAATAAAGAAACATATTTAAATTAAAAAAACGGATATTTTTTATTTTTACCCTGTTCGAAAGAACAGGAGGAGTGTTTTTTTTAAGGTTATTCTTTTACTCAAATATAAATTATATATATAAATATATTATTTATATATATATATAATCATATATTTAATATTCATGATTTTAAATCATAATAATTATAAACAATCTGTGTTCATGGAAAAGACTGGTAACAGTCGAATATTTCATATTAAACAAAGCCACAGCAAGGCACTAAAAACTTTGCTACAATTTGTCTTCTTTGAAGACTTGTAGCAACTATATGATTCACAGTTGCATTTGTAACTCAAAATTTTATAGAATCTCGATGTATTCGAGAAATTATGCGTCAAGACAAGGTGTAATGGTCATCTTCTGATGAGCCCAGCCATTACACCGGGGCGAAACGCATAATATGAACGCGGAAAGCTGGTTTATATATATATATATATATAAATATATTATTTATATATATATATTATATATAATCATATATTTAATATTCATGATTTTAAATCATAATAATTATAAACAACGGAAACCGATACATCCTTGTAGTCATGGACTATTTCAGCAAGTGGCCTGAAGCACTTGCCATCCCAAACCAAGAAACCAAAACAGTTGTGGATCAAATTGTCTTTAATTGGGTGAGCAGGTTCGGTGTTCACATGGAGCTTCATTCTGACCAAGGAAGGAACTTCGAATCTAAAGTCTTTCAGGAAGTTTGCTCGCTCCTTGGCATTAAAAAGACAAGAACAACACCGCTCCATCCACAATCTGATGGGATTGTGGGACGATTCAACAGAACCCTTAAAGAACATCTGTCGAAGGTTGTCGGCGACTACCAACGAGACTGGGACCGACATATCCCAGTGTTCCTTATGGCATATCGAAGTGCAACCCATAGCTCGACAGGAAAAACAAAACACCATCGGAAATCCTGTTCGGATCAACTATACGGCTGCCAAGTAAAGTGAAATTTGGTTGTCATCCAAATGAGTCACAGGGAACAGAGGAATATGTGGATGACCTCAAGAAAAGGCTTATTGACATTCATCAACAAACAAGGACAAATATAAAATTGTCTAGTGATCGGATGAAAACAAGATACGACGCAAGAGCGACAGCAACGGAATTTCAAGAAGGAGACCTTGTGTGGTTTTACAATCCTCATCGACAAAAGGGGCTATCACCAAAACTCCAACAAAACTGGGAGGGCCCATATACTGTGGTGAAAAGAATCAATGATGTGGTTTACCGTATACAAAGAGGCGTAAGAGGCAAACTAAAAGTAGTTCACGCTGACCGGTTACATCGATATAACGGTGAAAGAGGTGATGAAATTGTTCGGGACGATCAATTCTAAGAGGGGGGCAATGTAACGAAGATTAGTTAACTACTTTTGAATCATAATATAACGACTTTTACATTCGATCTATATCGATTCTCGAATGCGATGACAGCGCCATCTAGTACATTTGCGATTTAAAACAACCTGCTATGAGCTTTGAATGAGCTTTTTCGAACATTGGTAAATGTCGAAGCCCGAAGGGGAATTATTCCATCTATCTGTCAGAATAGAAAGATCGAGATACAGGTTTCTTTGTATATGAAATCTATAGTACTATCATGGTGGAATTCGAATGGGGCGACATCTAATTTACCTATGCAACCCTTACTCTTTTTTTTTTTGCGGAGAGCTTATGGAGGTTTTAAATGATATTTATTATTATTTTTTGGATGCAATAATCCAAAAAATAGTCTACTCTTGCCCCTACCACCAATTTTCGACGCTTAAAGACTCCCCAAATCGAATTTTACACCTCACATTTTGCAGCGCCACCACCAGGACCTCTGCAACCCTAAAAAAACTCGCCATGATAGTACTATAGTTTTCATATACAAAGGTAAAATAAAATCTCATTATTTTAGCTAAGACACAAATCATTGGATTCTATTTGTTCTCCAAATGACCGGTAGAGTTTTCATGTAAAATAAAACAAAAATTCAAACAGTGTGATGCACACAATTTGGCAGTAGATAAAGAGGTACCTAACAATACAAATGCAGTCTGTTTATATGGTATGGTGACTATTGCCTGATGTTTGTGTAGTGTAAAAGTTTTGTTATTTTTTTGTTTTTTATATATTATATTTACAGCTTGTTGGTTTTTTTTCTCTTTATTTTGTGTATATTCTGTAACTATGATTTACGTTACTATAGGTCAGGTTGTTCTCAATCAAATCATAATAAGATTTTCGTATTTGAATAATGAAAGTAAAAAGTTTGAAAGCATTTGGTTTGTTAGCGCAGAATTGCGTTTCGATTATCGATTATACCTAGTTATATGTAGGGTCATAGCATTTTTATTTATTGATTTGCATAAGGTGTCATAAAAGGCTAGGGCGTGTAGGTTGAACTTAGACAAAAGAAAAATTTATGGGAGAGCGTCTATTTCCCCCGTTTAGGTGCGTGGGGCAATTTAAAAAAACCGGATGTCAAAATGTTTTGTAGTTTTTCCAAAAATCAAAAATAAACTACTTTCTTCTAAGAATAACCTTTTATTTTTGTTTTTACGTTATTGGATTCTTAGGTAAATTTATGAATGAAAAGATTAACTTTATTTTTACTATTTTTTTACTATCGGTCCATTAAGCATACAATAAAGTGACAAAGTACTGGATTAACCGTATTTCGCACATTTTTTGATTGAGAACACCTGCATGAGAGCGTTGGGTTAAAATTGACCGGCAAATGATTTTAAATCATGCAACTTACCCAGGATTACATGCAAGCCCAAATCATACTTGCAATAGAAACTATGATGGACCTTCAACTCTGATGGAATCAGACATTCTTCTTGAAGCTTTCAAGTGCAGTGTTAAAATAAACGGTGTTAGGTACCTTACAATGCTTGCTGATGGAGACAGCAGTTCATTCAAAAAAATATTAGAAAATGATCCCTACAACGGAAGGAAAGTGGAGAAAATTGAATGTTGCAACCATTTGATGAGGAACTTTAGAAACAAGCTGGAAGCTGTTTCTAAAGGGGCAAAAACTGGCTTGAGAGGTGCCCTGACAAAAAATTTGGAGCGGATAAGAAAAGACATCTCGAGCGCATTAAAATACTCCTTATTGGCAATCAAACAAGACATAAGAAACGTCATTCATCATGTTTTTGGAGATCATGCAAAGTGTCCAACGTACATATACAAAGCAGGTTCTAAAGATTTTTATTGCTTTCGAGATTAGACCAGAACCAGATATTTCCCTATATAAGGTTGATGGCGCTACCGATTGGACAGTTTATTTTTGAAAGTGAAAGAATAAAGTTCGTGTAAAGTGTTGTGCCAGTGATTAATAAAAGTGATTTCAATTGAAGTAAAGTGTGTTTTATTTTAAATGTAATAAGAAGAAGTTAAGAAATAAAGTAAATAAGTTTTTATTGCGAACCCTTAGCAGAATATTACAATATCTATTTTTGCAGGAATTTGTTTTTTTTTTCACTCTTGCTTTCTCGTTCGTTTTTTTTTTTTTGTGTCATGGCTTGACAAGTGCATTTAGAAAAGGGGGTAGGTTATGGATTTTTTTTTGTATCCTCGTTAGACGTCGCGTCGATCAATCTGTGCATCTGTATGACGTGGAGCTAGAGTTAAAACAGATGCATGGATTTCCTTCAAATTATATAATTCCATCGTCATTTTGCATTTGTTAAGCACTATTTGGTGTTACCTTTTATAATGGTTAAAATATTGTAATATTCTGCTAAGGGTTCGCAATAAAAATTTATTTACTTTATTTCTTAACTTCTTATTACATTTAAAATAAAACACACTTTACTTCAATTGAAATCACTTTTATTAATCACTGGCACAACAGTATGCAACACCTTACACGAACTTTATTCTTTCACTTTCAAAAACAAACTGTGTCCAATCGGTAGCGCCATCAACCTTATATAGGGAAATATCTGGTTCTGGTCTAATCTCGAAAGCAAAAGAAATCTTTAGAACCTGCTTTGTATATATAAATTATAGTACTATCTTGGCGAGTTTTTTTTAGGGTTGCGCGGACCCTTGTGGTGGCGCTGCAAAATGTGAGGTGTAAAATTCGATTTTGGGAGTCTTTAAGCGTCGATTGGTGGTAGGGGCAAGAGGAGACTATTTTTTGGATTATTGCATCCAAAAAAGATCAATAAATATCATTTAAAACCTCCATAAGCCTTTGTATATCAAAACTATAGTACTATCATGGTGGAAGTCGAATGGGGTGACATCTAATGTATGCCTGCGGAGAGAGTTATGTATCCAACCTTAGTGTACGATAAAAATACAGCAGAGTCAGCTCTAAGTGGAACATTACGCAACACCACAGCATCTTCAATCACTTCAGCACTGGAGTCGACATCGATCTTTATGAAAGGGTCATAAAACTGCGGTCATAAAATCACGCAGCAAACCAAACATCACCATCTCATATAAACAAAAGAAGCAAACCAAACATCACCATCTTATATAAACATAAGATTCAATGTCCGATACAACGAATCTAAATTCTTAAGATTTAATATTCAGTCTTTGTTCAAACTTTATTCAATAAAGTTCTATTCTTTTTGAAAAATACGTTTTTTTATTTAAAGAACATTTTTAGAGCTTATGGAGGTTTTAAATGATATTTATTGATAATTTTTGGATGCAATAATCCAAAAAATAGTCTCCCCTTGCTCCTACCACCAATTTTCGACGCTTAAAGACTCCCCAAATCGGATTTTACACCTCAAGTTTTGCAGCGCCACCACCAGGACCTTTGCAACCCTAAAAAAAAACTCGCCATGATAGTACTATAGTTTTTATATAAAAAGGTTCGAATGTAAAAGTCGTTATATTATGATTCAAAAGTAGTTAACTAATCTTCTTTACATTGCCCCCCTCTTAAAATTGATCGTCCCGAACAATTTTATCACCTCTTTCAAAGTTATATCGATGTAACCGGTCTCGGTCAGCGTGAACTACTTTTAGTTTGCCTCTTACGCCTCTTTGTATACGGTAAACTACATCATTGATTCTTTTCACAACAGTATATGGACCCTCCCAGTTTTGTTCGAGTTTTGGTGATAGTCCCTTTTGTCTATGAGGATTGTAAAACCATTCAAGGTCTCCTTCTTGAAATCTCGTTGCTGTCGCTTTTGCGTCGTATCTTGTTTTCATCCGATCACTAGACAATTTTATATTTGTCCTTGTTCGCTGATGAATATCAATAAGCCTTTCCTTGAGTTCATCCACATATTCCTCTGTTCCCTGTGACTCATTTGGATGACAACCAAACTTCACTTCACTTGGCAGCCGTATAGTTGATCCGAACAGGATTTCCGATGGTGTTTTTCCTGTCGAGCTATGGGTTGCACTTCGATATGCCATAAGGAACAATGGGATATGTCGGTCCCAGTCTCGTTGGTAGTTGCCGACAACCTTAGACAGATGTTATTTAAGGGTTCTGTTGAATCGTTCAACCATCCCATCAGATTGTGTATGGAGCGGTGTTGTTCTTGTCTTTTTAATGCCAAGGAGCGAGCAAACTTCCTGAAAGACTTTTGATTCGAAGTTCCTTCCTTGGTCAGAATGAAGCTCCATGGGAACGCCAAACCTGCTCACCCAATTGAAGACAATTTGACCCACAACTGTTTTGATTTCTTGGTTTGGGATGGCAAGTGCTTCAGGCCACTTGCTGAAATAATCCATGACTACAAGGATGTATCGGTTTCCGTTGTTAGTTTCAGGAAAAGGACCCGCGACATCTATTGCAATTCTCTCAAAAGGTGTGCCCACATTATACTGCTGCATTTTACTTTGAATTTTTCTACCTGGTCCCTTGCTAGCAGCACAAGTATCACATTTTCGGCACCATCTTTCGACGTCATCTTTGCATGTAACCAGTAGAACCGTTGTCGTACCTTTTCCAGCGTCTTATTCACTCCCAAATGACCTCCAAAAGTTCCATCATGCATCTCTTGAAGTACGTCGTTAACTTTTGACCGAGGTACGACTAGCTGCATCACATAAGATTTACCGTCTGCGGATTCCCACTTACGCCTTAATACCCCTTCTTGTACATGAAGCGAGTCCCATTGTGCCCAATATGCTTTGATAGCTGGACTTCGGTCGAAGATATCACACCATTCTGGTTTCTCTTGGTGTTCTTTCCAAGCAAGAATGGGTTCGATATCCGGATCTTTCCTCTTCGATGTTGAATCTCATACGTCTGCAACCTCTCGATCCATCTTGCTACTTGACCTTCTGGATTTTTGAAGTTCACAAACCAATTGAGCGCACCATGATCTGTTCGAAGAAGGAACTTCTGTCCATAGATGTACTTATGGTAGTGCTTCGTTGCCAATATCAGAGACAGAAGTTCCCTCCTTGTAACGCAATAATTCCTTTCTGGCTTCGAGAGTACCTTGCTGAAGTAGGCGTCAACTTTTTCCTCTCCGTCATGTACTTGCGATAGTACAGCTCCAATTCCAACGTTACTTGCATCAGCGTCGATGATGAAAGGTTTTCCTGGAGTTGGATAGGCCAGTACAGGTGCATTACATAAACGCAGTTTCAGTTCTTGAAAGCTTTTCTCGCACTCATGTGACCATTTGAACGGCTTCCCCTTTTCAGTAAGGTGATGCAAGCTTTTGGCGATCTTAGCAAAATCCTTCACGAAACGCCGATAATATGTGGCCAGACCAAGTTGATGTTTATCCTGAGGCGTTGGCCAATTTTTTACAGTGTCAATTTTCTCAGGATCAATTTTTACTCCTTGGGATGAGATAATATGTTCCAAATATTTAACTTCGGTCTTGAAAAACGAACATTTTTAAGGATTTAACTTTAAATGTGCCTCTCGAAGCCTCTGGAATACGGCTTTAAGGTTTTAACAATGTTCGTCAAATGTTTTTCCGTACACGATGACATCGTCCAGGTAGACCAGGCAAGATTTCCAGGTTAGTCCATTTAGAACGCACTCCATTAAACGCTCAAAAGTTGCTGGAGCGTTGCATAGTCCGAATGGCATCACATTAAACTGCCACAGACCGTTTCCTGTGGAGAACGCCTTCTTTTCCCGATCTTCTGGGTGAATTTCCACTTGCCAATAACCGCTCTTCAAATCCAAAGTTGAAAACCATTGGGCTCCTTCCATCGCGTCTAAGGTGTCACTGATTCTGGGTAGAGGGTAGCTATCTTTCAGTCTTCGGTAGTCTACACAAAATCGAGTGCTTCCAATCTTCTTTTTGACAAGAATGACTGGTGATGCCCAAGGGCTTTTGGAATTTTCGATTACCCCATCTTTCTTCATTGTCGATATCATTTCTTCAACTTCAGTTTGTTTTGCTAGATGGAGACGTTTTGCTGGTTGGCGAATTGGTCTTGCATCTCCTGTATCAATTCGATGCCGTACTAGTTGTGTTCGACCATATTGTCCGTTGTGTGAAGAGAATATATCAGCATACTCATGAAGAAGATCTCCAGCAACATTAAACTGATGTTGACTCAGACTTGATGACTTCAGAATTTGGTCTTTTAATCTGTCAAAGCTCAGGGGCTTCTTTGTTTCCGCTTCGGTGATCTTAGTAATCGCGGATACAGGTTCACATTGCATAACTTCTTCTCCCTTCTTGAGCTTAATTTCGTACGGTTTAGTTTCAGTATCCGTACAGGCACCATGTTGTTCTTTGGTGCCACCAGAGTCTTCCCTACCATGATGTTTTGGGACCGATGTTCTGCATCTGGTTCCACCATGAGGTATCGATGGCTTCCAAAGTCGCCCTTTAGTTTCGTCCACACGAATACTTCCGAAGAAGCCGGCAAACAAATGTCTTTTTCGATGACGGTCCTGATAATTGCTGAGTTTTCGTTGCTATAGACTATTGGAATCTCCACATTTTGGTACTTAAGAACTTGCTTACCAATATCCAAAATTATTCCATGCTCCTTCATGAAGTCGATTCCAACGATGCACTCGTCACATATATCCGTTACCAGGAATAGGTGCGAAAACTCCAGTTCTGCCAAACGGATCTGTCTTCAGACGGTAGCTATTGGTGTTGTGTAGCCAAGTCATCTTGACCAAATCTCTTCGCACAATGGAGGCGGTGGCACCGGTGTCGATTGTAGCCACGTGTTTCTTTTTGTTTATTATTGCCTCCACTGTCTAGTTCTGCCAAACGGATCGGTCTTCAGACGGTAGCTATTGGTGTTGTGTAGCCAAGTCATCTTGACCAAATCTCTTCGCACAATGGAGGCGGTGGCACCGGTGTCGATTGTAGCCACGTGTTTCTTTTTGTTTATTATTGCCTCCACTGTCAGACTTTTGTTGTCTCGTTTAATCTGTGAGACTTGGATAGTGTTTCTGGGGCCATCGATACCAGAAACCAGCTTCTGCCCCTCGAAGTTGGTTCTTACTATTGAGCAGGAGTGTTGGTACTTTTGCTTGGTTGTTCTCCAGCGTTGGTTCTGCTGTTGTTGGCATGCAGCTCTTCTCGGTGGTAATCTGCACTGCCGCTGAAGATGTCCGCTTTTGTTACAATTCCAGCATCGAGCAAGTCCTTCACGCTGGCTTCTTTGGAATGCGATTTTCAGACGAGAGCATTTTTCAACTTCCACTTCTCTAACTCGATGAACTCCTTAGGAAGCTTGTTATGCCGCTTCCATAGTTCTTGCATATGGCCATCTCCAAAGCGTTTGTCTATGGCCTGAACAAGAGCACTGAAGTTACCATTCTAATCTGCTGGAATGGTTTGCAGCAGTTCAGCAGCAGATCCTCTGAGGGCAACCGTTAGAGCTATAAATTTGTCTTCTTCATCCCAGCCATTTGTCGCTGCGGCTGCTTCAAACTGTTTTTTATAGATCGACCAAGAAGTTTGCCCGTCAAAAGTTGGTGGATGTATTTCCTTCTTCCTTGGGTAATCGCCAACACTTTCTCTAATCTTAATTGTTCGAACTTTGTCTAATTCGTCGGCAATACTTTGTATTTTACCTTCGATTTTTTCTCGAACGCTCTCGAGTTTTGAAAATTGTTTTTCGAAGCAATCAAAGCATCCATCAATAGTAACGAACTTGCTCCTAAAAGCATCAAGCTTACCTTCGATGAGAGTCTTCTGTTCTTCTAGAAGGTTCTTTTGTTGTTTTTCCATTCGTTCGAGAAGGTTCTCCTGTTCACACTTTTGTTGTTTTTCCATTTGTTCCAGTTGGTTCTTTTGTTCTGTACGTTGTTCTTCGAGCTTGCCAATGAGAAGTGCCATCATTGCCGACAAGTCGACACCAGTACTTACTTGTTCTTCAGGCATTTCTATTTCGAATAGGAACATGTCTGGGTTGTCTCCGCGTTGACTTAAATCCTCTTGCAGACGAATTATGAGGTCAGCTTTTCTTCCAGCAGTAGGAAGGCCTCGTTTATTCAGCTCTGCCTTAAGTTCAACACAATTCAATTACTGTCTTACCCATTTTGCTTTTATTTTTCTTCTTTAATCACAGTCACTTTTTGTCTTTGTTTTATCAAAACACACACAAACGTATATATTGTATATATTCTGCTATGGGTTCGCAATAAAAACTTATTTACTTTATTTCTTAACTT
The DNA here is from genome assembly GCA_958431115.1 of Syrphus vitripennis. Taxonomy (NCBI): domain Eukaryota; kingdom Metazoa; phylum Arthropoda; class Insecta; order Diptera; family Syrphidae; genus Syrphus; species Syrphus vitripennis. The sequence goes on from OY288108.1 coordinate 71,316,791, forward strand.
CTTCTTATTACATTTAAATTAAAACACACTTTACTTCATTTGAAATCACTTTTATTAATCACTGGCACAACAGTATGCAACACTTTACATGAACTTTATTCTTTCACTTTCAAAAATAAACTGTGTCCAATCGGTAGCTCCATCAACCTTATATAGGGAAATATCTGGTTCTGGTCTAATCTCGAAAGCAAAAGAAATCTTTAGAACCTGTATCTCGATCTTTCTATTCTGACAGATAAATGGATTAATTCCCCTTCGAGCTTCGACATTTGCCAATGTTCAAAAAAGCTCATTCAAAGCTCATTCAAAACTCATAGCAGGTTGTTTTAAATTGCAAAGGTACTAGATGACGCTGTCATCGCATTCGAGAATCGATATAGTTCGAATGTAAAAGTCGTTATATTATGATTCAAATGTAGTTAACTAATCTTCTTTACAATACAAATTTTAACTTATGTACATATGTAGATGGTAGGTTTTTATTTGCTTATTAGGTATTATTTGTCCTATATGTAGGTTGTAGGTAGGCAGCGTACCGACTTCAATAAATTTATTGGGATCCCTAAGAAAATTTAAACTTTGGATAACCATAATTTCTTTTGCTATAAGAATAATTTGTACCTACCTACCTATATCAAATAATTATTTAAATTGCGTTGATTTCATAAATTAAAATAATGTTTCATTAATAAAGATTTTAGATTGGCCTTAAATAATAATTAGATAATTAGGAAAGTATTATCAAAAACCACAATAAGTGACAGCCTGTCTACCTACAATTAGATATGTATTATTATTAGATATTATATTTATAAGGGCCAAATTCATTGGGTATGTTTAATTTTTTTACCTAAGCAATCAGCAGAAAAGTGCAAATTGCAGAGGTAAAGATTTTTTAACGAATCCTTTTAGTTAATACCAAATTTATTTCTCCAAATTGCCTCTAAACTTGTGTGTATATTTTCCCTATATGATCTCCCACATTGCTTAATACAGCACTTTTTTCCAGAGAAAGACTTTTTCTTGCAGCTAAAAGACATTTTATTAGTAAAAAAAATACGACCATTTGCATAGAATGTCAAAACAGTGGTGACTTAAATCAAATCTCACTTAATTATTTTTACGCAATCGCTTTTGAATTCTCTCTCAAATCTTATATAGCCGTGTTTTGGTGTAAATTGTTAGCCACTCAGTAAAGACAATTGAAAAAAACGATTATATTCACTTTTATATTCACTCTTTTTTTAAATCTCAGAGTTGGCAATCGTGATAAATTTTGTGACATTTGATGTCAACCAGTGTGTATTAAAAAGATAAAATTTAAAATGGAGTATATGGGCGCGTTCGACAGTTCGTTTCGGCACGAAGTTTTCACGGGACATAGTTGATGTCCAGCCGGTCAATAAATATGATTAGACGGTCAATAAAAACGTTCCATTCGGTGAATCTCTGACTTGTAGCACACCGTCAACGCGTTGACTCTTGACTATCGCTTTGACACGAATTTTAGGGTGATTTTAGTGAGCAAAAATAAAATCTATTTTTCGCTAGAAAAATTCAGATTTTTTAGATGTTTCTTAATCCATCGAGATCGCAGCCATCATTCAAGGGAATTTAACCGTTTGTAGATTGAGGGGTAGGATATAAACAATTGGGCATATTCATAGTCGTCTGACAAGTTGTTTCTTTGTCTCTTCTTAGCTAACCTGGAGTTTATGTTATTCATAAACAATTTAGACCCAGGTCCAAAAGATAGACTGGAGCTCATTCCTTAAAAACGGTTGAATCTTTGACTAAGTTATCAAAAATCGATTGGATTTCAATGCATTGACAGGCAATAGTACTAAAATTTTAGTAGAATTCTGTTTTTTACTAAACAGAGCTGCAAATTCTTTATGAATAGCAGCTGTTTCTAACCTGTGTGGTAACTTTAGACTCGAGGCCACTGGGACCCGGTTCTAAAGCTTGACTATAAATATGTCCCAATATTTTTGCGAATTTGGAATATTTTACCGCCTTTCTCCCTAGAAAGAAATATAAAATGAAAAATTTCGAATTTCCAGTAGAAACATTAAAATTTTTCGGAAGCTTTTCAATCCATCGAGATTTGAGATTTTCTATAGGTACGCCTTTTACTTTTAATGGGGCATATTCATAGTCGTCTGACAAGTTGTTTCTTTGTCTCTTCTGAGCTAACCTGGAGTTTATGTTATTCATAGACAATTTGGACCCGGGTCCAAAAGATAAACTGGAGCTCAACTTTAAAAACGGCTGACTCTTTGACTAAGTTGTTTTTTTCTATCTATCGAAAAATGTATTGAATTTCAATGGATTGACGGACAATACTACTAAAATTGTAGTAGATCTCTGTTTTTTACTAAACAGAGCTGCAAAATTCTCTATGAATAGCAGCCGTTTCTAACCTGTGTGTTAACTTTAGACTCGAGGCCAGTTGGACTCGGTTCTAAAATTTGACTTTGAATATGCCCCAATACCTTTTATTACAAATAAAAGAAAACAACTTAAATAGACATAAAACATTATTTCTAGATATCTAGACATAATAATGAAAAAGATGCATTCCAGAACACTACCCAGTACCAACATTTCCAAAACATATATTTGTTTTCACTTTAATCAAGCGCCATCTACATCTCAACAATATATATTCATTTTCATGTTCACTCTGATTACTGACCTAATTATATTCACTCTTGATGTTTTTATTGTTTTGTATGTAAAATTTTGCTAACTTGGTTATTCACTCTTTCAAAAAACACGAATAAATATAAAATATCGCATTTACTCTTTCCGTCCTCTCCTCCACCGTCCTCATCTTCTAGCCATAATTCCCTTCATCACAAACATACCTACACACAGTAGGTAAAGGTGGTCATAAACGCTTAGAATATTATATAATATGGAGTGCTTGTTCCTATATCAAATAGATTGTAACGCCAGAAGCACAGATAGGGGCGCTAATATCTACTTTCTTACAGTTTCGGGAAGCACCAGCGCGGACCTGTCAAACTTAAACTAATTTAATTAAATTCTGGAGAGGGATAACCACTAATCAGTGGGGATAACGCACTCTTATTCGAGGTCCGCGCTTTTGCTTCCCGAAATTAGTGAAACTAGCGCCCCCTATAAAAGCTTCACGTTTGAAATTGAACAAGCACTCCATGTTATATAAATGCTCTAAGCATAAACGACGAACTTGCTCGCCAAACATGATTTTCTCGTGTTCGTTGGCTTCAATGTTCACGAGCAAACCTCATTTTTGCTGTGAACTTTGTTGTTGCTTTTCTTTGTCGCACATGATGTTTATTATTTGAGAATCGGAACAAAATGAATGTTAGCAAAATGTGTTCGCCGTGTAGGGGGAAACACAAACGAGCATGTGCGATCTTTTATTTCGAAGTAAGAAGCAAGATACCTACCTAAAGAATGGACTATAAGAAAAACGTACTATTCGGCATCTCTTTTTATCCTACAGCTGGAAGCGAAACTTCGATATCAAATCGAATGAGTTTTTTTTAAGGTCTGGTTTCAGCAACAAAACAAAAAAAAAGCGAGATGCACACTGAAGAAACATATATCAACAAATGTTCATGTTGCTTAGCCTTTGTTTTCTTAGACACATGTTGGTCTCAAAAATTTTTTGTTAAAAATTTTCTGGTAGAGATTTTTGTTCTACGTGAGACATCTTTACTTGTTATAATATTATCTTTGCTTCCACGCTCTGTCTTTCCCTCTCTTGTGATATACTGAAATTCAAGACTAATGTTCACCGACATCTCCTTTCACATTCCGTCCTACTTACCTAAAGCTCAAACTGTGTCTCTGACATATAAAGGGTACATATCCCCTTGAGTGCGCGCTAATTATAAAAAAAAGATAGTTACGAGTTTAAGTATGAACTTAATAAAAATGAATTTAAAAAAAATTAAAAACACATTCAACGCAATGAACCACTCTCTTAACTCTCGCAACACTTGTATTTTCAATTGTTTCTATAACCTTTTTTTTTATTTCCGATTATTCTTAACTTCTTTTTTTTCGAACTTATCTTAATAATAGTAGATTTTTTTGTTTCTTTTTTTTTCACCTTGAACTTTTTACAAAATAATTGATTTTTTTTCTTTGGATTTATTTCTTTTTTAGAATTTTTACAAACAAACTTAAACTTACAAAATAGAACTACACACTAAAACTTAAGTATTTATTTTTTTTTATTAGAAAATTTGTAATCCGAAGAGAACTAGATAATATTTTTTTGATGATCGGTCACTGTAGAGTTTCTTCACTGAAGCAGGTAAATTCCTTATATAAATACTTGGATATTTCGTCTTGCGAGTTCCGGGAAAGATTGTATCCTCTGGGATGGATAACCTTAAGTCGAGGACTTATCAGAGGAACCTCTTAAATACTTGTGGTGAGGGGCACGTAATTTACTCTACACTTGAAAGTTGAAACTATGTATTTTTTTTTATTTCGTCTTTTCGATTTTAGATTTGAGCCCATTAAAGCGGGAATATATTTCATTTATAATTTTCTTATATATTTATGATTCTCTTTTTTCTCTTATTAATTTGAGCAAATGTGGCACATCAGACGCATAAATTTTTCTCTCGGTATCATTGGGATCGGCAAAATAAGTTTTTTCAACTGTAATTGCAAGTTCCTTTAATAGCCCTTGGTTTGCACCTCCTAGGTCACAAACCATAGCCACAATTGGCAACCCACAGCCTTGTACTGCGTTAATAATCACGAACAGCAGAGATGATGACATTCGCTGGTCGAAATCATAAAAAATTGGCTGCTTCCAGTTTCCAAATAAGCTGCGGATCATTGCAACTTGGACATATTTAGCTGCCTTTAAAGTTTCGTCATCCCGCGTATCGTAGCAAAGTTTTTCCTTGACTTTCATTTTATGAAATGATAAAATGCAAATCTTCTCTATTTTTTTCATTTCCACTTTTTTTATTATGTATTTTTAAAACACAATCAATAATACTGGGATGTAACTGGATCTTGGCACACCATATTTGAAAAGTGATACAGTACACATAATAATATTATGTGTACTGTGCACAAAAACAAACAAATATGAATGAAAGTAGCTGACAGTAAAATCATGCAAAAACATTAATTTTTTCCTTTTTTAAGGTATTACAGTAGACTCGCGGTAACGTGAACTATTAAAAACCTAGCGTGTTCACGTTTGCGAAGTTGTCCATGTTTACGAAGGTGTAGTTCTTTAAATTTTCCAAATAAATCAGACAAGTGTTTTAACTCAAATTGAAATATTTTTTTGTTTTTCGGTTTGTACAAACGTAATTCATAAATGTTTTGTTAAGAAAAAATAATTAGGTTGGTTGAAATTAGTGAAAAAAATGGGTTATCTTTTTCTGAAGACATTCACTTTTTCTTTTAGAGACAAGAATTTCGGTATTTTTCCCGACATTTTTCATGGAAAACTTTAGATTAGATCATATCAAATCAGAACCGCACACTAAACTAATAAATTACTAGCCAGGACTCACGAAAAATCATTAACTTGGGTTTTCCCGTTATTTCCACGTTATAGCATTAACTGGGATTCCCCGTTTAGTAAAAATGATTCGGAAAATCGACGAAACGCAAAAAAGACGGCAGCGTAATTTTTTTTTATTTGTTTTTTTCCGTTACAATAATAACAATTTTTTCTTAGACTCTGAAGGAAAAGTGTCTACTTTCTTTGAAACTAACCCATAGGCAGATGTTATGGGGTAAAAATATGCCTTTAGACATAACAAAACCTGAGAAGAGGTGTGAACCAACCCCTCTTGCATGCATCCTAAGACTTACAGTTTTACAAGATTCTACAGAATCGGAAAGCGGTCCATAATTTTGATGATCTGTTACTTTTTTTGGTGATTTGTTAAGCATACAGTTCAGGAACAATAAATGCTAAAAAGTGAAAAACGAATTTCGTTATGGCGCCTGTGCTTGATCAGCTTAAAAAATATTCCGAATTTGATTATTATAAAACAAAAAATAGGTTTTTTTTTCATTGCAATAAAAGATAACAATAAGGCAAAATTAAGTAAGATTTATTTATTTATTTTTTTTTATCAATAACATATTAAAAATATACTATTAATAACTTGTTATGAAGAGTACTGGCAGCGTGACTATCGTTTTTTTTTGTAAAAGATTTAAGATTATAACTTAATTTTAAGTAGATTTAAAATTTTATTTATAGTAACAATATTAAATTGAGTAGGTTCTTTCAATAGGTCCATAATTTTTAGTTTTGAATTGTTTTTTGTTAATATTGCGTTTGAAGAAAGGAAGCATGGTCCAAGAAGGTGGCTGATGGTGATGTCGCTTTGGCAGGTGGAGCAAGTCGGTGGAGATTCTTTTTTGAGTAGATGTTGGTGTGTAAGACAAGCGTGACCCAGTCGGAGCCGGACAAAGTTCGATATCATTTCCTTAGAGTTTTGTGTCGGGTATATAGCATGTATTTTATTTGGGTTGATTGTTGTATAATGGTGTTGGTATTCTTTCCATTCCAGGATTTCTGCTTCATAGACCGGGGCAAGACAAGTGTCGTTGACTACCTTATCAGCAAGCTCGTTACCCTGTATTCCAACATGTCCAGGGACCCACATCAGTTTTAGTTTTGTAGATTTTGTAATTATGATGTCTCTGATTTTGGATATAAGACGAGAATTATGGTTTGGATTAGTGATGGCTTTTAGTACTGAAAGGCTATCGGAACAGATCGTCCATTTGCCTGATGTGTTGGAACATTTTTGTATCGCTTCGAATATTCCTACAGCTTCAGCGGTAAAAATAGCACTCATATTCGGAAAAATTCCTTGTACAAGTATGTTACCTTCACTTGATCTTTACGCTTTAAAAGCCAGACGACGACTGAAATAAGATTTAGTTTTTGTTTGTTTTACTAGTCGTCGTCTTTGTTATCGGTATCATCTTTGTCTTCTTCATCATCATCCTCAAAGTCGGATTCTTCTGATGAATCCACGAAAAAGTCATCTTCATCGTCATCATCGAAGTCTGGATTCGGTTTTTGCTTCTGTTGGTGTTCCCTTAAACGCATTTTATAAATCTTCCAATTTTGTTTAAAGTCAGCTGAAGGGATCAATTAAACTGAGATTTGATTGGAATTCAAGAAACATATTGTAATATTCTGCTAAGGGTTCGCAATAAAAACTTATTTACTTTATTTCTTAACTTCTTCTTTTTACATTTAAAATAAAACACACTTTACTTCAATTGAAATCAATTTTATTAATCACTGGCACAACAGTATGCAACACTTTACACGAACTTTATTCTTTCACTTTCAAAAATAAACTGTGTCCAATCAGTAGCGCCATCAAGCTTATATAGGGAAATATCTGGTTCTGGTCTACTCTCGAAAGAAATAGAAATCTTTAGAACCTGTATCTCGATCTTTCTATTCTGACAGATAGATGGAATAATTCCCCTTCGGGCTTCGACATTTACCAATGTTCGAAAAAGCTCATTCAAAGCTCATAGCAGGTTGTTTTAAATCGCAAAGGTACTAGATGGCGCTGTCATCGCATTCGAGAATCGATATAGTTCGAATGTAAAAGTCGTTATATTATGATTCAAATGTAGTTAACTAATCTTCTTTACAATACAAATTTTAACTTATGTACATATGTAGATGGTAGGTTTTTATTTGCTTATTAGGTATTATTTGTCCTATATGTAGGTTGTAGGTAGGCAGCGTACCGACTTCAATAAATTTATTGGGATCCCTAAGAAAATTTAAACTTTGGATAACCATAATTTCTTTTGCTATAAGAATAATTTGTACCTACCTACCTATATCAAATAATTATTTAAATTATTTTGCGTTGATTTCATAAATTAAAATAATGTTTCATTAATAAAGATTTTAGATTGGCCTTAAATAATAATTAGATAATTAGGAAAATATTATCAAAAACCACAATAAGTGACAGCCTGTCTACATACAATTAGATATGTATTATTATTAGATATTATATTTATAAGGGCCAAATTCATTGGGTATGTTTAAATGTTTTACCTAAGCAATCAGCAGAAAAGTGCAAATTCCAGAGGTAAAGATTTTTTAACGAATCCTTTTGGTTAATACCAAATTTATTTCTCCAAATTGCCTCTAAACTTGTGTGTATATTTTCCCTATATGATCTCCCACATTGCTTAATACAGCACTTTTTTCCAGAGAAAGACTTTTTCTTGCAGCTAAAAGACATTTTATTAGTAAAAAAAAATACGACCATTTGCATAGAATGTCAAAACAGTGGTGACTTAAATCAAATCTCACTTAATTATTTTTACGCAATCGCTTTTGAATTCTCTCTCAAATCTTATATAGCCGTGTTTTGGTGTAAATTGTTAGCCACTCAGTAAAGACAATTGAAAAAAACGATTATATTCACTTTTATATTCACTCTTTTTTTAAATCTCAGAGTTGGCAATCGTGATAAATTTTGTGACATTTGATGTCAACCAGTGTGTATTAAAAAGATAAAATTTAAAATGGAGTATATGGGCGCGTTCGACAGTTCGTTTCGGCACGAAGTTTTCACGGGACATAGTTGATGTCCAGCCGGTCAATAAATATGATTAGACGGTCAATAAAAACGTTCCATTCGGTGAATCTCTGACTTGTAGCACACCGTCAACGCGTTGACTCTTGACTATCGCTTTGACACGAATTTTAGGGTGATTTTAGTGAGCAAAAATAAAATCTATTTTTCGCTAGAAAAATTCAGATTTTTTAGATGTTTCTTAATCCATCGAGATCGCAGCCATCATTCAAGGGAATTTAACCGTTTGTAGATTGAGGGGTAGGATATAAACAATTGGGCATATTCATAGTCGTCTGACAAGTTGTTTCTTTGTCTCTTCTTAGCTAACCTGGAGTTTATGTTATTCATAAACAATTTAGACCCAGGTCCAAAAGATAGACTGGAGCTCATTCCTTAAAAACGGTTGAATCTTTGACTAAGTTATCAAAAATCGATTGGATTTCAATGCATTGACAGGCAATAGTACTAAAATTTTAGTAGAATTCTGTTTTTTACTAAACAGAGCTGCAAATTCTTTATGAATAGCAGCTGTTTCTAACCTGTGTGGTAACTTTAGACTCGAGGCCACTGGGACCCGGTTCTAAAGCTTGACTATAAATATGTCCCAATATTTTTGCGAATTTGGAATATTTTACCGCCCTTCTCCCTAGAAAGAAATATAAAATGAAAAATTTCGAATTTCCAGTAGAAACATTAAAATTTTTCGGAAGCTTTTCAATCCATCGAGATTTGAGATTTTCTATAGGTACGCCTTTTACTTTTAATGGGGCATATTCATAGTCGTCTGACAAGTTGTTTCTTTGTCTCTTCTGAGCTAACCTGGAGTTTATGTTATTCATAGACAATTTGGACCCGGGTCCAAAAGATAAACTGGAGCTCAACTTTAAAAACGGCTGACTCTTTGACTAAGTTGTTTTTTTCTATCTATCGAAAAATGTATTGAATTTCAATGGATTGACGGACAATACTACTAAAATTGTAGTAGATCTCTGTTTTTTACTAAACAGAGCTGCAAAATTCTCTATGAATAGCAGCTGTTTCTAACCTGTGTGGCCTCGAGGCCAGTTGGACTCGGTTCTAAAATTTGACTTTGAATATGCCCCAATACCTTTTATTACAAATAAAAGAAAACAACTTAAATAGACATAAAACATTATTTCTAGATATCTAGACATAATAATGAAAAAGATGCATTCCAGAACACTACCCAGTACCAACATTTCCAAAACATATATTTGTTTTCACTTTAATCAAGCGCCATCTACATCTCAACATATCAACAATTTATATTCATTTTCATGTTCACTCTGATTACTGACCTAATTATATTCACTCTTGATGTTTTTATTGTTTTGTATGTAAAATTTTGCTAACTTGGTTATTCACTCTTTCAAAAAACACGAATAAATATAAAATATCGCATTTACTCTTTCCGTCCTCTCCTCCACCGTCCTCATCTTCTAGCCATAATTCCCTTCATCACAAACATACCTACACACAGTAGGTAAAGGTGGTCATAAACGCTTAGAATATTATATAATATGGAGTGCTTGTTCCTATATCAAATAGATTGTAACGCCAGAAGCACAGATAGGGGGCGCTAATATCTACTTTCTTACAGTTTCGGGAAGCACCAGCGCGGACCTGTCAAACTTAAACTAATTTAATTAAATTCTGGAGAGGGATAACCACTAATCAGTGGGGATAACGCACTCTTATTCGAGGTCCGCGCTTTTGCTTCCCGAAATTAGTGAAACTAGCGCCCCCTATAAAAGCTTCACGTTTGAAATTGAACAAGCACTCCATGTTATATAAATGCTCTAAGCATAAACGACGAACTTGCTCGCCAAACATGATTTTCTCGTGTTCGTTGGCTTCAATGTTCACGAGCAAACCTCATTTTTGCTGTGAACTTTGTTGTTGCTTTTCTTTGTCGCACATGATGTTTATTATTTGAGAATCGGAACAAAATGAATGTTAGCAAAATGTGTTCGCCGTGTAGGGGGAAACACAAACGAGCATGTGCGATCTTTTATTTCGAAGTAAGAAGCAAGATACCTACCTAAAGAATGGACTATAAGAAAAACGTACTATTCGGCATCTCTTTTTCCTACAGCTGGAAGCGAAACTTCGATATCAAATCGAATGAGTTTTTTTTAAGGTCTGGTTTCAGCAACAAAACAAAAAAAAAGTGAGATGCACACTGAAGAAACATAATACCAACAAATGTTCATGTTGCTTAGCCTTTGTTTTCTTAGACACATGTTGGTCTCAAAAATTTTTTGTCAAAAATTTTCTGGTAGAGATTTTTGTTCTACGTGAGACATCTTTACTTGTTATATTATCTTTGCTTCCACGCTCTGTCTTTCCCTCTCTTGTGATATACTGAAATTCAAGACTAATGTTCACCGACATCTCCTTTCACATTCCGTCCTACTTACCTAAAGCTCAAACTGTGTCTCTGACATATAAAGGGTACATATCCCCTTGAGTGCGCGCTAATTATAAAAAAAAGATAGTTACGAGTTTAAGTATGAATTTAATAAAAATGAATTTAAAAAAAATTAAAAACACATTCAACGCAATGAACCACTCTCTTAACTCTCGCAACACTTGTATTTTCAATTGTTTCTATAACCTTTTTTTTTATTTCCGATTATTCTTAACTTCTTTTTTTTCGAACTTATCTTAATAATAGTAGATTTTTTTGTTTCTTTTTTTTCACCTTGAACTTTTTACAAAATAATTGATTTTTTTTCTTTGGATTTCTTTCTTTTTTAGAATTTTTACAAACAAACTTAAACTTACAAAATAGAACTACACACTATAACTTAAGTATTTATTTTTTTTTATTAGAAAATTTGTAATCCGAAGAGAACTAGATAATATTTTTTTGATGATCGGTCACTGTAGAGTTTCTTCACTGAAGCAGGTAAATTCCTTAAATAAATACATGGATATTTCGTCTTGCGAGTTCCGGGAAAGATTGTATCCTCTGGGATGGATAACCTTAAGTCGAGGACTTATCAGAGGAACCTCTTAAATACTTGTGGTGAGGGGCACGTAATTTACTCTACACTTGAAAGTTGAAACTATGTATTTTTTTTTATTTCGTCTTTTCGATTTTAGATTTGAGCCCATTAAAGCGGGAATATATTTCATTTATGATTTTCTTATATATTTATGATTCTCTTTTTTCTCTTATTAATTTGAGCAAATGTGGCACATCAGACGCATAAATTTTTCTCTCGGTATCATTGGGATCGGCAAAATAAGTTTTTTCAACTGTAATTGCAAGTTCCTTTAATAGCCCTTGGTTTGCACCTCCTAGGTCACAAACCATAGCCACAATTGGCAACCCACAGCCTTGTACTGCGTTAATAATCACGAACAGCAGAGATGATGACATTCGCTGATCGAAATCATAAAAAATTGGCTGCTTCCAGTTTCCAAATAAGCTGCGGATCATTGCAACTTGGACATATTTAGCTGCCTTTAAAGTTTCGTCATCCCGCGTATCGTAGCAAATTTTTTCCTTGACTTTCATTTTATGAAATGATAAAATGCAAATCTTCTCTATTTTTTTCATTTCCACTTTTTTTATTATGTATTTTTAAAACACAATCAATAATACTGGGATGTAACTGGATCTTGGCACACCATATTTGAAAAGTGATACAGTACACATAATAATATTATGTGTACTGTGCACAAAAACAAACAAATATGAATGAAAGTAGCTGACAGTAAAATCATGCAAAAACATTAATTTTTTCCTTTTTTAAGGTATTACAGTAGACTCGCGGTAACGTGAACTATTAAAAACCTAGCGTGTTCACGTTTGCGAAGTTGTCCATGTTTACGAAGGTGTAGTTCTTTAAATTTTCCAAATATATCAGACAAGTGTTTTAACTCAAATTGAAATATTTTTTTGTTTTTCGGTTTGTACAAACGTAATTCATAAATGTTTTGTTAAGAAAAAATAATTAGGTTGGTTGAAATTAGTGAAAAAAATGGGTTATCTTTTTCTGAAGACATTCACTTTTTCTTTTAGAGACAAGAATTTCGGTATTTTTCCCGACATTTTTCATGGAAAACTTTAGATTAGATCATATCAAATCAGAACCGCACACTAAACTAATAAATTACTAGCCAGGACTCACGAAAAATCATTAACTTGGGTTTTCCCGTTATTTCCACGTTATAGCATTAACTGGGATTCCCCGTTTAGTAAAAATGATTCGGAAAATCGACAAAACGCATAAAAGAAAGCTATTTTTTCTATGCTGACACATTTTAAATTTGTTTACGTTATAGGGCTTTCTTACCGTGTTCACGCTACAGAGTAGTCATTGTAAGAAATATTATGTTCACGTTAGCCGGTGTTCACGTAAGGCTGTGTTTTGGTTAACGCGAGTCTAGTGTACAGCTAAATCAGGATCCACTGCATCAACGTTGACACCGACTGTTGTAGCACAAGTAGCAGGCCCAACCGCTATGGGTAAGAATCTTTAAAAAAGATTAAGTTTTAAAAAGTACCCAACATATTCTTTCAGTTGTTCGGTGGAGAACATGCAAGTCCTTCACAATTGCAATTCGATCACTATAAAGACTTGTGGGTGATGCGCTTAAAAACAAATATTGTCGAACAAGAAGGTTCCTAATATTGCTTTAATCGATGCGATGGTCTGACTTGGACTTTATCTTGGAATGACAGGAAATAGATTGATGGCTCAAGATGTTGCTAGAGTTGGTTTAGCTACACATTTTTGTGAAAGTAGACATCTAGTTAAACTGAAGGCTACAAACACAGTACACAGTACTGTACTGTGGCTACAAATTCAAAAGAAATTACTAATATTTTGAATGATTTTTCATTGAAAGTTTCCAAAGATGATGGTTTAAGTATGCTAATGAAACAAATCAACAATACATTTACTGCAACAACAGTTGAAGACATTTTTGAGAATCTCGAAAAAGACGGCAGCGTAATTTTTTTTTTTTGTTTTTTCCGTTACAATAATAACAATTTTTTCTTAGACTCTGAAGGAAAAATGTCTACTTTCTTTGAAACTAACCCATAGGCAGATGTTATGGGGTAAAAATATGCCTTAAGACATAACAAAACCTGAGAAGAGGTGTGAACCAACCCCTCTTGCATGCATCCTAAGACTTACAGTTTTACAAGATTCTACAGAATCGGAAAGCGGTCCATAATTTTGATGATCTGTTACTTTTTTTGGTGATTTGTTAAGCATACAGTTCAGGAACAATAAATGCTAAAAAGTGAAAAACGAATTTCGTTATGGCGCCTGTGCTTGATCAGCTTAAAAAATATTCCGAATTTGATTATTATAAAACAAAAAATAGGTTTTTTTTTCATTGCAATAAAAGATAACAATAAGGCAAAATTAAGTAAGATTTATTTATTTATTTATTTATTTATTTTTTTTATCAATAACATATTTAAAATATACTATTAATAACTTGTTATGAAGAGTACTGGCAGCGTGACTATCGTTTTTTTTGTAAAAGATTTAAAATTATAACTTAATTTTAAGTAGATTTAAAATTTTATTTATAGTAACAATATTAAATTGAGTAGGTTCTTTTAATAGGTCCATAATTTTTAGTTTTGAATTGTTTTTTGTTAATATTGCGTTTGAAGAAAGGAAGCATGGTCCAAGAAGGTGGCTGATGGTGATGTCGCTTTGGCAGATGGAGCAAGTCGGTGGAGATTATTTTTTGAGTAGATGTTGGTGTGTAAGACAAGCGTGACCCAGTCGGAGCCGGACAAAGTTCGATATCATTTCCTTAGAGTTTTGTGTCGGGTATATAGCATGTATTTTATTTGGGTTGATTGTTGTATAATGGTGTTGGTATTCTTTCCATTCCAGGATTTCTGCTTCATAGACCGGGGCAAGACAAGTGTCGTTGACTACCTTATCAGCAAGCTCGTTACCCTGTATTCCAACATGTCCAGGGACCCACATCAGTTTTAGTTTTGTAGATTTTGTAATTATGATGTCTCTGATTTTGGATATAAGACGAGAATTATGGTTTGGATTAGTGATGGCTTTTAGTACTGAAAGGCTATCGGAACAGATCGTCCATTTGCCTGATGTGTTGGAACATTTTTGTATCGCTTCGAATATTCCTACAGCTTCAGCGGTAAAAATAGCACTCATATTCGGAAAAATTCCTTGTACAAGTATGTTACCTTCACTTGATATGACTGCAACGATTACATTTTTATTCTTTTTTGCCCTAGGCTCCAACGACTGATTATCAGATAAACTGTCGTAGTAACCTGGGGCTTCTTCTTCGAGCCCGGCCCCGGGCCCATGCCTTATTCAAGAATGAACAGAGAAAAATAAATGTATTTGGTTTTTACACACAAGTTTGAGTTAAACAATAGTGCGTGTCAGAAAAGGACAACTAATGTTGTCGGAAAAAGCACGAATTAACAATACGATAGCTCGCTCAATCGATCTTTACGCTTTAAAAGCCAGACGACGACTGAAATAAGATTTAGTTTTTGTTTGTTTTACTAGTCGTCGTCGTCGTCTTTGTTATCGGTATCATCTTTGTCTTCTTCATCATCATCCTCAAAGTCGGATTCTTCTGATGAATCCACGAAAAAGTCATCTTCATCGTCATCATCGAAGTCTGGATTCGGTTTTTGCTTCTGTTGGTGCTCCCTTAAACGCATTTTATAAATCTTCCAATTTTGTTTAAAGTCAGCTGAAGGGATCAATTAAACTGAGATTTGATTGGAATTCAAGAAACATATTGTAATATTCTGCTAAGGGTTCGCAATAAAAACTTATTTACTTTATTTCTTAACTTCTTCTTTTTACATTTAAAATAAAACACACTTTACTTCAATTGAAATCAATTTTATTAATCACTGGCACAACAGTATGCAACACTTTACACGAACTTTATTTTTTCACTTTCAAAAATAAACTGTGTCCAATCAGTAGCGCCATCAAGCTTATATAGGGAAATATCTGGTTCTGGTCTACTCTCGAAAGAAATAGAAATCTTTAGAACCTGTATCTCGATCTTTCTATTCTGACAGATAGATGGAATAATTCCCCTTCGGGCTTCGACATTTACCAATGTTCGAAAAAGCTCATTCAAAGCTCATAGCAGGTTGTTTTAAATCGCAAAGGTACTAGATGGCGCTGTCATCGCATTCGAGAATCGATATAGTTCGAATGTAAAAGTCGTTATATTATGATTCAAAAGTAGTTAACTAATCTTCTTTACATTGCCCCCCTCTTAAAATTGATCGTCCCGAACAATTTCATCACCTCTTTCAAAGTTATATCGATGTAACCGGTCGCGGTCAGCGTGAACTACTTTTAGTTTGCCTCTTACGCCTCTTTGTATACGGTAAACCACATCATTGATTCTTTTCACAACAGTATATGGGCCCTCCCAGTTTTGTTGGAGTTTTGGTGATAGTCCCTTTTGTCTATGAGGATTGTAAAACCATTCAAGGTCTCCTTCTTGAAATCTCGTTGCTGTCGCTTTTGCGTCGTATCTTGTTTTCATCCGATCACTAGACAATTTTATATTTGTCCTTGTTCGCTGATGAATATCAATAAGCCTTTCCTTGAGTTCATCCACATATTCCTCTGTTCCCTGTGACTCATTTGGATGACAACCAAACTTCACTTCACTTGGCAGCCGTATAGTTGATCCGAACAGGATTTCCGATGGTGTTTTTCATGTCGAGCTATGGGTTGCACTTCGATATGCCATAAGGAACAATGGGATATGTCGGTCCCAGTCTCCTTGGTAGTTGCCGACAACCATAGACAGATGTTATTTAAGGGTTCTGTTGAATCGTTCAACCATCCCATCAGATTGTGTATGGAGCGGTGTTGTTCTTGTCTTTTTAATGCCAAGGAGCGAGCAAACTTCCTGAAAGACTTTTGATTCGAAGTTCCTTCCTTGGTCAGAATGAAGCTCCATGGGAACGCCAAACCTGCTCACCCAATTGAAGACAATTTGACCCACAACTGTTTTGGTTTCTTGGTTTGGGATGGCAAACGCTTCAGGCCACTTGCTGAAATAATCCATGACTACAAGGATGTATCGGTTTCCGTTGTTAGTTTCAGGAAAAGGACCCGCGACATCTATTGCAATTCTCTCAAAAGGTGTGCCCACATTATACTGCTGCATTTTACTTTGAATTTTTCTACCTGGTCCCTTGCTAGCAGCACAAGTATCACATTTTCGGCACCATCTTTCGACGTCATCTTTGCATGTAACCAGTAGAACCGTTGTCGTACCTTTTCCAGCGTCTTATTCACTCCCAAATGACCTCCAAAAGTTCCATCATGCATCTCTTGAAGTACGTCGTTAACTTTTGACCGAGGTACGACTAGCTGCATCACATAAGATTTACCGTCTGCGGATTCCCACTTACGCCTTAATACCCCTTCTTGTACATGAAGCGAGTCCCATTGTGCCCAATATGCTTTGATAGCTGGACTTCGGTCGGAGATATCACACCATTCTGGTTTCTCTTGGTGTTCTTTCCAGGCAAGAATGGGTTCGATATCCGGATCTTCTTGTTGGGCCGTTCTGAGTTCTTCGTTGTTCCAGCCGTAAATGGGATCAGCTCTTGTTCGTTGGACGATGACCATTTCCTTTTCTTCTTGGCATGTGCAATGCTTACAATCTGGTTTACAAGGTCACCGGGATAGCGCGTCTGCGTTTGAATGCAGCTTTCCTCTTCGATGTTCAATCTCATAGTCATACATCTGCAACCTCTCGATCCATCTTGCTACTTGACCTTCTGGATTTTTGAAGTTTAAAAGCCAATTGAGCGCACCATGATCTGTTCGAAGAAGTAACTTCTGTCCATAGATGTACTTATGGTAGTGCTTTGTTGCCAATATCAGGGCGAGAAGTTCCCTCCTTGTAACGCAATAATTCCTTTCTGGCTTCGAGAGTACCTTGCTGTAGTAGGCGACAACTTTTTCCTCTCCGTCATGTACTTGCGATAGTACAGCTCCAATTCCAACGTTACTTGCATCAGCGTCGCTGATGAAAGGTTTTCCTGGAGTTGGATAGGCCAGTACAGGTGCATTACATAAACGCAGTTTCAGTTCTTGAAAGCTTTTCTCGCACTCACCTGACCATTTGAATGGCTTCCCCTTTTCAGTAAGGTGATGCAAGCTTTTGGCGATCTTAGCAAAATCCTTCACGAAACGCCGATAATATGTGGCCAGACCAAGAAAGCTCCGGAGTTGATGTTTGTCCTGAAGCGTTGGCCAATTCTTTACAGTGTCAATTTTCTCAGGATCAATTTTTACTCCTTGGGATGAGATAATATGTTCCAAATATTTAACTTCAGTCTGGAAAAACGAACATTTTTTAGGATTTAACTTTAAATGTGCCTCTCGAAGCCTCTGGAATACGGCTTTAAGGTTTTTACAATGTTCGTCAAATGTTTTTCCGTACACGATGACATCGTCCAGGTGGACCAGGCAAGATTTTTAGGTTAGTCCATTTAGGCACTCCATCAAACGCTCAAAAGTTGCTGGAGCATTGCATATTCCGAATGGCATCACATTAAACTGCCACAGACCGTTTCCTGTGGAGAACGCCGTCTTTTCCCGATCTTCTGGGTGAATTTCCACTTGCCAATAACCGCTCTTCAAATCCAAAGTTGAAAACCATTGGGCTCCTTCCATCGCGTCTAAGGTGTCGCTGATTCTGGGTAGAGGGTAGCTATCTTTCTTTGTCACGTCGTTCAGTCTTCGGTAGTCTACACAAAATCGAGTGCTTCCATCCTTCTTTTTGACAAGAACGACTGGTGATGCCCAAGGGCTTTTGGAATTTTCGATTACCCCATCTTTCTTCATTGTCGATATCATTTCTTCAACTTCAGTTTGTTTTGCTAGAGGGAGACGTCTTGCTGGTTGGCGAATTGGTCTTGCATCTCCTGTATCAATTCGATGCCGTACTAGTTGTGTTCGACCATATTGTCCGTTGTGTGAAGATAATATATCAGCATACTCATGAAGAAGATCTCCAGCAACATTAAACTGATGTTGACCTAGACTTGATGACTTCAGAATTTGGGCTTTTAATCTGTCAAAGCTCAGGGGCTTCTTTGTTTCCGCTTCGGTGATCTTAGTAATCGCGGATACAGGTTCACATTGCATAACTACTTCTCCCTTCTTGAGCTTAATTTCGTACGGTTTGATGTTCAGTATCCGTACAGGCACCATGTTGCTCTTTGGTGCCACCAGAGTCTTCCCTACCATGATGTTTTGGGACCGATGTTCTGCATCTGGTACCACCATGAGGTATGGATGGCTTCCACAGTCGCCTTTTAGTTTCGTCCACACGAATACTTCCGAAGAAGCAGGCAAGCAAATATCTTCTTTGATGACGTTCCTGATAGTTGTTGAGTTTTCGTTGACATAGACCATCGGAATCTCCACATTTTGGTACTTAAGAACTTGTTTACCGATATCCAAAATTATTAAATGCTCCTTCATGAAGTCGATTCGAACGATGCACTCGTCACATATATCCGCTACCAGTAATAGGTGCGAAAACTCTAGTTCTACCAAACGGATCATAAGACGAACCTTACCATACACTTTTGCTGCCTCTCCTGTGGCGGTCTTCAGACGGTAGCTATTGGTGTTGTGTAGCCAAGACATCTTGACCAAGTCTCTTCGTACAATGGAGGCGGTGGCACCGGTGTCGATTGTAGCCACGTGTTTCTTATTGTTTATTATTGCCTCCACTGTCGGACTTTTGTTGTCTCGTTTAGTCTGTGAGACTTGGATAGTGTTTTTGGGGCCATCGATACCAGAAACCAGCTTCTGCCCCTCGAAGTTGGTTCTTACTCAGGAGTGTTGGTACTATTGCTTGGTTGTTCTCGAGCGTTGGTTCTGCTTCCAAAATGTTGGCATGCAGCTCTTCTCGGTGGTAATCTGCACTGCCGCTGGAGATGTCAGAGCAAACGCTAACGCTTCAGGAAGCGTACGTTGTCCAGCAGTTCTAATTGCTCGCTGTAAGTTGATGTCAGATGCAGCACGGATGAAGGCTTCTGTTGCAAGTTGGTTGGCGATTTCATTCCCTGCAGCTGGATATGCGAGATGCGCCAACCGTTCAATATCCGCTTGAAGTTGCTGCAGAGTTTCTCCTCTTTTCTGGACTCTAGTATTCAGTTGGACGACAAAAGTCGAAGGATGTATTTCCTTCTTCCTTGGGCAATCGCCAACACTTTCCCTAATCTTAATTTTTTTCGAACTTTGTCTAATTCGTCGGTTATGCTTTGTATTTTTGCCTTAAAATTTTTCTTGAATACTTTCGAGCTTTGCGTCTACTTTTGAAAATTGCTTTTCGACGCAATCAAAACGTCCATCAATAGTAGCGAACTTGTTCCCAAAGGCATCAAGCTTACCTTCGAAGAGAGTCTTCTGTTCTTCTAAAAGGTTCTTTTGTTGTTTTTCCAGTTGTTGGAGAAGGTTCTGTTGTTCACACTTTTGTTCTGTCCGTTGTTCTTCGAGAAGATTCTTTTGTTCTACACGTTGTTCTTCGAGAAGATTCTTTTGTTGTTTTTCCATTTGTTCGAACTTGCCAATGAGAAGTGCCATCATTGCCGACAAGTCGACACCAGTACTTACTTGTTTTTCAGGCATTTCTATTTCGAATAGGAACGTGTCTGGGTCTTCTCCGCGTTGACTTAAATCCTCTTGCAGACGAATTATGAGGTCAGCTTTTCTTCCAACAGTAGAAACCTGAATTTTTCAATATAATAATTTAATTTATAAATTGTAAATATTGCTAGCTTTAAGTCTTCATCTGAAACAAAGTATTAAAAAAAAAAAAAAAACTTCTTCTTATTACATTTAAAATAAAACACACTTTACTTCAATTGAAATCAATTTTATTAATCACTGGCACAACAGTATGCAACACTTTACACGAACTTTATTCTTTCACTTTCAAAAATAAACTGTGTCCAATCGGTAGCGCCATCAAGCTTATATAGGGAAATATCTGGTTCTGGTCTAATCTCGAAAGCAATAGTAAGCTCTTGAACCTGTATCTCGATCTTTCTATTCTGACAGATAGAGGAAATAATTCCCCTTCGGGCTTTGACATTTACAAATGTTCGAAAAAGCTCATTCAAAGCTCACAGCAGAATCGATATAGTTCGAATGTTATAGTCGTTATATTATGATTCATAAGTAGTTAACTAATCTTCTTTACAATATTATCATCTTCATGCGATGGAAACAAATTAAAACTCCTCTTCATCTTTTTTTTCATAATATGAAAGAAATGTATTTGTTTTTAAAACGAATAATGGAAGAGTACAAGAAACGAGTATAAAGCGTCACATTAAAATGCTTCTTCTAGCCAATGCATTGGATTACGACTGAAACGAAGTACGGATTTTCTTTTGAAAATGAAAAAAATAAAAGCATCCTCACCAGTAACATTTGATTCCAAATCTACAACTCGTTCTTGTTTTGCTGGATGTGGCTTCTTCTTTTTTACTCGTAACTTCAACTGCGGGTTTAATGTCATTTGGGGATGTGGCAACGACTTGTCCCACTGCTTCATTATTATCGGCATTTGGTTCTGTCTTTATTGTCACTTTCGACGGGGCTGGAGTTTGATTCGATGTGGAAGCAGCACTTGTACCGGCATCGCCCTCGGCTCCATCCATTTGATAAGCTTGTGCTTTTACTCTACTTTCGGAGGTTGAATTGTCAACATCGTTATTAGTTGATGATTCGATATCCATTTGTTCGTTTATTGTTCGTTGATGGCACTTTGGAATTCTCATTTGTTTCACAATTTTGGTGGTTATTTTGATCTGATGAATCAAGTTGGTATCATCGGGAGTTTCAACTTTGTGTTTAATTGTGCGTGGATCCACAAAAATCTCATTGTCGTTGCCGCCTGACTCGGTTTTTTCACCGAAAAAGTGAATCTGTTCGAAGTTGTGAAACTTTTCGACGTGTCGAAGACAATAAGTCTTATCCCAGCCGTGTGGGAACATATCAAAACTTATCTGCCCACCAATGCTATAGGTCAAGTCGATATCGGTGAATTCACGAGTTAGTGCGTTTATCATTGCATTTCGTATTCCATGCTGATTATCGTATTCGGCAAACATATTACGTTCTTCCCTTGTACATTGACGGCCTATCGGACAGATGTTTGTCATGAATCTCTTATTAAAATACAAAAAGCCACTAATATAGTTACGAAGTTACGAATCCACTAACATAAATACGAAGCGACAAATCAATTTTCACCATGGTTAGTGTAAACCATCCCCAAAACTACAAACACTTTTGTTCGAAAGAACCAGTGAACCAATTCTCATTTTTTTTGTATTTTCGAAAATTCTACGAACAGCCATCAGCTACCTATTCATTTCCGCCAAACTCGAACTTTCTTTTCTGCACAAACCATAGCTCAAGCCAGTCGATCCATCCACCCACGTGGCATTGAAAATTTTTCAACAAATATTTTTCATATGTAAGTACTTAAAAATTAACGTTCTTCTTAAAAATAAACCATAGACCTACTTTAAACTAAACAATGCCTATAAATTGCAGTGCCAAAATCTGAATTATTTTCATGAGAAGTTGTTAAAACTCTCACCCTATTCAAAATTTGTGTGCATCGATCAGTCGGCACGGACACACCAAAATCGTGAACAACTAGAATATTGTCACGCCACAAGCCGGCACTTCAGCTTCATCAGCGTCAGCACCCGTTGCCTATCGCTAAGCATTATTACATTTAAGCTGAATCTGGCAAACTGGTCCACGACGAAAAATTCAAGCTTCTCCCACATGTGCTCATGGCGTCAATCCCGAGCTACAAGTACATCAGAACAGACTCAGAACAACAAATTCCAATTCAAAATCTATATAAGTACAGTTTTTTTTCCATAAATAAATTATCTACCTACTTAAGTCTAAATTCTAAATTCTAAAGTAAAACCCAATAAAATTAAAATAGTTTTAAAATTTTAATAAACTAAATGTGAAGTGGAGTGATATTTAAAAAAAAAAAGAGAAAAAAAAAATTAAGAAGAAAAACAAAATAGTCCAAAAGGAAAAAAAAAATCCTAAGTACCATAATACACCAAAAGCGTAAATAAATTAATTTCAATACATTGACCACATAAACAAAAATATCATAAAACGGATAGCAATATTAAAATAAAGACGAGTACAACGAGTTCATCATCATTGTGCGCACAACGTTGGATGGATCCCGATCGTCATAAAAAAATCAATAAGTGAGTAACATATTTTTTATTTATTTTTGTTTTGTTGTAATATTGGTAACCTACATAATAATCAAAAAAAGAAAACGAAAAAAAAAAAGAAAAAAAGTTTTTTTTTATTATCACTACACTAATTTTTGAATTTCAAGGATTAAGATTGTTATTAAATTTTTTTTTGGTACTCGTACTAATAAGTTTTAAGTCTCTTAAAACGAAAGAAAATTAATATTCCAGTAAATGCATATTACTTTTTTTTGCTTTTCCATAGTTTTTTATGCTGATAAAATCACATTTTCTCTTTATAATCGAAGTCTGCGTAAACCATAAAGTCTGCACACTGGATGACATAAACTCTCTTTGCTAAATCTCTCTCATGTCTTATAACTTTTTCAAAATAATTGTGTTGATTAGCAACTCTTGCCTGCACAAAACCTGCACAAGTATAGTTAATCATATTTACGCTCAAGAGCGATGAATTCTTGTTTCATTCAAAAGAGAACATGATTAAGTTTTATGTAATATCAAACAGCTGATCTGCAGAACAAAAAGTCAAAAGAAAGTTTAATGTCACTGACCTTGTTTAGTCTGTAAGAAAGCATACACTTGCAACGTTGTTAGTTTTAAGAATTTAAATTGAAATAAAAAGAATAATTTATGAATTCCGAAAAGAAATTTAATGAAGTTACAATTTATTAAAAGAAGATGAAGTTCTAATTTTTTTTGTTAGGGAAGGGTAGGGGTTGAATGATGGTGAGGTGAAGGAGGAGGATATATGATGTCGGCGCGTTTAGGGGCTGCACTTACTTAAATTATCTTGGCTTGTGTAGTATGGAGGTAACGTATTGTTACTAATGGATAAGGGATGCCATTTGACCAATTGGTTAACACAACATAACACCAGTTGTGAATATAATAAGACGAAGACAAAACCTTTTCTCTCATTCTGTTTTATTTGTGTGTGTTAAAATGAGTGTACATATTTATATACATAGTACTTTTCTGGCACGAATAATTTGTATTTTGGAAGAGTTTATACAGCATGATCCCCCCCATCCGGCGAGCGTAGCCGAGCTCTCGCAAGCGTGCCATCTGCTGTTATAAAGGGATAATTCTACCCAACTCCCAACCTTCACATGTTCATCATGCCATTGCGGAATTCCAGAAATGTTCCTCTCTTAATTAATTATTCCAATTTAGAAAGATATTTCAGGACAAAGTTGATGAATCGTTGCTCTTGAATGGATCGTTTGCCAACTTTTTCGCCGGCTTCGACTGGTACTACTGGTTGCTTGAAGAAGCTGAGATCTGAAAAAAAAAGTAAGATTGAATGGTAAGTATTATTGAATAAGTTCTATAGAACGGTTTATGTATTTAAAAAGATAAAAATGTTATAAATACCTATCTGAAAAAGAAACAAAAAACAATGTAAAACAAACAAATATGAATGCAAGTAGCTGTCAACATCTGACATGCTCTCCAGGGTGTCAAAACATGCGCGAATTGAAAAAAAATAGAAACTCGGAATAAATTACCTTTATTATGTGTACTGTGGTTATTATTATTATTATTTGAAGCTTTATTTGCCAATTTTTAAAGTTTTACATATACATATATGTACATAGTTCTTAAAAATAATTAAAAATTAAATAATACATTGTGACTTACTTATCTTACAAATAATTTTTCTAAATATGTATTTTGGTAAATCAATATATTTTAATTTCTATCTGTTTTTCAATTTCAATCTGTCTTTCAATTTCTATCAATTCCGGCATAAGCCTCCCCCATTGTCGTCCATATAGCCCTGTTTTTGGCATCATTATACCAATTATTGTGAAATTGGTTCAGATCGTCAACCCATCTCTTTTTCGGGCGCCCTCTTGGCCTGCACTCGTCAAAAAAGGTCCATTTAGATGCGATTTTTGTCCATCTTTGGTCTATTGTTTTAGATATATGTCCTGCCTAGCTCCATTTTAATTGTTTCATTCGTTGTATTACGTCTATTATGTTTGTTCTTCGTCTTATTTCTTCGTTTTTTATTCTTTGTATTTGTCGTATGTTCCAAAAATTTCGTTCCATTTTTGTTTGGCATATTCTCAGTCTTTCATGATGGTTTGAGGTTAGTCCTAGGGCTTGTAGCCCGTAAGTCAAAACAGGTAATATTGTCGAGTCGATTACGTATTTTCTTGTGCCAATATTTCATTCAAACTTCAAAACTGTTTCCATCCGTTAGTTATTCGTTTATTTATTTCTTTATCTTCTTGCTTTTCAAATGATTTTATTTGTCCCAGGTACATGTAGTCCTCTACATAGTCTGTTTTATCATTTTTCAGGAATATATCGTCCTTTTTGTGATTGGTCATAATTTTTGTTTTTGTCAAGTTTAAACATAGTCCATCATTTTTACAGGTAGTTGAGAGTTGATTCAACATTGTCTGAATCTTTGTAGGTGAGTTCGACAGTAGAATGACGTTATCTGGGAATCTTAAGTTATTTAAGTATTCTCCGTAGATCTGAATACCGTGCCTGTTGTTTCTCCATTTCGGTCTTTCGAAGATGTCCTCCAGGACACCGGAGAATAATGGCGGCGACATAGGATCACCCTGTCTTACTCCTCTTTTTAGATGGAATTCCCGTCCAAGCTTGTCGGTTTTTATTTTGGCTGTGTTGTTTTTGTATATATTTCTCATCGTTTTGATAACGGTAGGGTGAATGTTTTGATTACTTAGTGCCGTCCATATACTGTTGTGTTCCACGGTGTCAAAAGCTTTTGCGAAGTCAATAAAACAGAGGTAAAGTGGTTTTTGAAATTCGTTATGTTTTTCGATGCGCTGGTTTATTGTCTGAAGATGGCGAGTTGAGGTAAAGAATAAATTGTCAAAGTGACACGAGTTTGAAGCATTTGTTTTGCTGTGGATTTACGTGTTGCAGGTATTGTTTATTATTTAATTACAAATAAATCGAAAAAATAAATTTAATACAACAATAATAGAAGTAGAAATGAAAACATTTGATGTTGTCGACTGTGCAACGGGTGAATCCGTACAAATTTCAATTTAAACTATTACAGCACAGAGTATAAATTTCTGGTTTGAATGTAAAATAAACAATTGACAACCCTTAAGTGTTTTTTGAGAATTGAAAAACCCAAGTTTTTTTGACAACTCTTGGGGTTGTCAAGAAAACCTGGGTCAACTTTGGGTAAAGTTCAACGAACAAACCTATTATCAGAGCTGTCAAATGGAATGTCGGAATATGTGTCAAAAGCTATGTCATTCGTTGATTTGAACAGTGAATCATAGAAACTTTTTGCTGTTTCGATAATATCTTTTCTTTTTGTCATAGTATTATTCCTTTGTTTTAGTGAAACTATCCATTCTTTTTCATTCATTAAAAAGTTTTTTGTCTTTTTTGTCGATTTTGTGTTCTTTAAGATCTCTTTTATTTTTGATTCGTTATATTTTTGAACATCGTCTTTAGTTTTATTTTTTATAGTTTTCCAGATGTTTTTTAATTTGGTTTCATTAATTCGTTTTTCGCCATCAATGATGGTTAATGAGGAAACTGTACCTAAAAACAGTGCAAATCGAAAAATTAATTTTATATTAATAAAACCAAACGATTTGTTTTTGTGTGTTTATATTTAATTTATTTGTTGAGAGTGATGTGCGCTCTTCGGTTGTGGGTAACTGACTGACTGACTGCTTCGTTGACACTTCACAAAACGAAGGGCAGTTATTTCTTCTTAGGAATATACGAGTACATAATATAAGTAATCATGCCATTTTATTCTAGCGGCTTATTATATATTTTATGAGAATGGAGTGATGAAAAGTTACGTTAGTTACATTTATGTATATGCTTATAGAGTCCAGTGGAGTAGGCTCCTCTAAGACGGTGTTGTTTGTTGTATCGTTCATGGTAAACACAGGTTTCAATCGATCGATGGACACAGTTGATGATCGGCCAGAAATATCCACGACGAAGTATTTCTCATGTCATGAAATGACACGATAGGGGCCTTCGTATGGTGAAGTGAAAGCACTGTGCGATGCATCTAAGCGGAGTACATGTGAGCAGGTGCCAAGTTCCTTGAACACGAATACTTTTCGTTGACCATGTCGTGAGGCAGGAACAGGTGCAAGATTTGCAAATTGCGTCCTCAGACGTTCAGCTATATCTTGGGGCGATAAACTTTTAGTTGGAGATGGCACAAAGAACTCACCAGGTAATTTCAGAGGTTCTCCGAAAACGATGTCAGCTGCGGTACACTTCAAATCATCCTTCCAAGCTGTTCGTATGCCCAACAATACTATTGGCAGGGTGTCTATCCAGGAGGAACTTTCATGGCATCGAATCGCTGCCTTAAGTTATCGGTGGAGGCGCTCGACCATACCATTAGACTGTGGGTGAAATGATGTCGTGTGGATGTGATTGCTGCCTAGTAGTTTACTGAGAGCATTGAACAGCTTACTCTCGAATTGAACTCCCTGGTCGGTTGTTATACGAAGTGGCACACCATAACGGCATACCCAACCCGCAAATAATTTTCGAGCCACACATTCAGCTCCGGTGTCCTCCAATGGAAAATCTTCAGGGAAACGTGAGAAGCGGTCGATAATTGTAAGGCAGTAGCGGTATCCTCTCGATGGTGTATATGGTCCTATTATGTCGACGTGTATGTGTTCAAACCTACGGGTACGTCCACCCGGAAAGTCGTTGATTGGTGAAACAACATGTCGCGAAATTTTATTGCGTTGACACGCCAGGCAAGCACGAGACCATCGACGGCAATCTTTCTTCAGGCCAGGCCACACATAGCGCTGCGAGACAAGCTTAACAGATGCATTCACTCCAGGATGGCTTATACTATGGAGAGAAGAAAAAACTTTTTGGCGTAGCTCAATGGGCACAAAAGGGAGCGCTAGCTGGCCGTTGATGTCACAATATATGGGCAGGTTGCATTCTGGAATACCCACAGGTC
This sequence comes from Syrphus vitripennis, assembly GCA_958431115.1. NCBI lineage: Eukaryota > Metazoa > Arthropoda > Insecta > Diptera > Syrphidae > Syrphus > Syrphus vitripennis. The sequence goes on from OY288108.1 coordinate 71,344,695, forward strand.
GAAGGCACAATGAATCGCCTGTTGGATTTTGAAGATGCTGCTGGGTTTCTTCATCGGCTGCCTGGGCTTGGGCAACTTCATTGGCGGAGACAGCGGTGGCGATGGATTCAACACGTGACAGGGCATCAGCGAAAACATTGTCCTTGCCTGATACGTGTTTGATGTCGTCGAATATTGTCTAATTAAATCCAGTCGTCGAAACTGCCAAGGAGTAGTCCTGTCTGGGTCCTGTGAGAAAGCGTGCAAGAGCGGTTTATGATCTGTGTAGATTGTTATGTGGCGTCCTTCCAAAAGGTGCTTAAATTTTCGCACAGCTGCATACACCGCATGTAGTTCCATGTCGTATGAGCTTCGTTTTCTCAAAGATGGTTGCATTTTCTGACTGTAAAATGCTAGAGGCTCCCAAACTGTGTTTCGTAGTTGCTGAAGCACTGCACCTACAGCAATCTGAGAGGCATCTGTAAAAATAGCCCAAGGTAAACTTGTATCTGGGTAAACAAGCAGTGTACTATTTCGAAGTTCTTCTTTACAAGCTTTTAAAGCTTCATCTCGTTCTAAGGACCAATCGATTCGGTCTGAACTCTTGACACAGCCTTGGAGACACTCATGAAGAGGAGACTGGAATGTGGCTGCTTTTTTCTGAAAAAATTAATTATACCAAGAAACTCACGCAGCTGCTTGACAGTCTCTGGGCGATTGAAGTTGATGATAGCTTCTACCCTTTCAGGTGGAGATTGAATGCCGTCTGCTGACACATGGTATCCGAGAAAATTAACCGCGGATTAACCAAAGAAACACTTTGCTGTGTTGACCACAACGCCAAATTGTGATAGTCGACCGAAGAGTATTCGGAGATGAGTTTTGTGTTCTTTGTCGTCCTTGGAGGCCACCAAAATGTCATCGATGTATGGGAATACAAAGTCGAGTTCCTTTGTCACCTCATCGATAAACCTTTGGAAGGTTTGTGCCGCATTTCGAAGTCCAAAAGTCATATAAGGGAATTCGAAAAGGCCAAACGGTGTGATGATCGCCGTTTTAGAGATGTCATCTGGGGCGACAGGGATCTGGTTGAAAGCACGAGCCAAATCAACTGTAGAAAATACCTTTTTTCCAGCAAGATTTGATGTGAAGTCTTCAAGAACTCGAATCGGATAGCGGTCGGGCACGGTCCGTGCGTTGAGTTGTCGAAAGTCACCACATGCTCGCCAATCGCCACTCTTTTTAGGTACTAAGTGGATGGGTGATGACCATGGGCTTGTTGAACGGCGTGCAATACCAAGCTTCAACATCTTCTCGAACTCATGTTTGGCTATGGCTAATCGATCTGGAGCGAGACGGCGTGCCTTACTTGCAAGCGGAGGAGGACTGCGGTGATGTAATGCTGAGTTGCGTGCTTGGCAGGCTTGAAGATTCCATCAGGTTTTGTGATGCTAGGAAATTCCTAGAGAATGCGCAGCCAGGATGACGTATTTGGACGTATGGAACACGAAGCGCAGGCAACTGAAAGTCCGGTTGTTGAATCTAGCAGGCGATTGTTTTTTAGATCTGGAAGCAAACCAAAATGACCAAGAAAGTCGGCGCCTATGATTGGTTTTTCGATGTCCGCCACTACAAAGCGCCAAGTAAAGCTTCCACGCAGGCCAAAATCAAGTGCGAGCAGAATGCATCCAAAGGTCTGGATTTGGGATCCATTTGCTGCGAAAAGACAATAACTGGTTTCAGTTTGACGGCTTGATGTTAACTTTCTGGGATAGACGCAAAGATCAGTGCCAGTGTCCACGAGGAAGCGGACTTTGGTAGCGCTATCTGATACGAAGAGACGGTGTGAGTTGAGGGCAAAGTCGTGTACCGCCATTAGCGACTCCCTGTTCCGTTTCCCTGGAAAGAACATGAATTGCGGCAATTCTTTGCAAGCTCTCCCCATGTGGCATGGTACCAGCAAAGACCGTTAGCTGATGTCGGTTGCGAACGGAATCTTGAACAGGATGTTGAACGGGACCGTGAACGACTTTGCACCTGTGGACGTTCATGGGTTGAAATTTTAATTGAACTTACTAGCTCACAGACGACTTCTTCAAGCTTTAATAATCGGGGCTCCAGAGGTGTTGCACAAACATTAACGGCTGCCAGATTATTTGAACCTGAAATCTCCATTATGTGGTCGGCAAGTGTGGACTGTTTTTCCAGTGGAATGTCTTGTGGGTGGCCGCAAAATAATGTCTTGCACCTTCGTTGCTGCCTGTGCATCTAAGTGGGATGACGCAAAGAAGTATTTTGTGGTTTCGTCGGTGATATTGGCAAGATGAAATTGGCCTTCAAGTTGAGCAAACCACAATGCAGGGCGATCGGCAATGAAAACAGGCGGACGAACCATAAAGCGCTGAATCGGTGACGTGGTGTCGGGCACATTATTTCCAGACATAGCTCCTTATTAATTTATTTTTCGGGGTCACCAAATGAGGAAACTGTACCTAAAAACAGTGCAAATCTAAAAATTAATTTTATATTAATAAAACCAAACGATTTGTTTTTGTATGTTTATATGTAATTTATTTGTTGAGAGTGATGTGCACTCTTCGGCTGTGGGTAACTGACTGACTGACTGCTTCGTTGACACTTCACAAAACGAAGGGCAGTTATTTCTTCTTAGGAATATACGAGTACATAATATAAGTAATCATGCCACTTTATTCTAGCGGCTTATTTATTTATTTAAACTTAGCTAAGTACTAGCTTTAAAATTCATATACATTTTTTATACAATTTTATACATAATTAGCAAAAAAAGTTAATTTAAATTTACTTGACAAGATTACTCTATGGTCAAACAAATTATTATATTTATCATTGAAATAATTAAATAATCTAAACATTTTATTTAAAGAAGAAAATTGTTCATAATTAGTCCGATAGTTTGAGATATGTATACACTCAGGAAAGTTCCTGAAGTTTCTTTGGGGAATATTAAAGTTAATACGAGGCAGAAGGTGCAAAGAGTCTATGTTTCCGTTGATTAATTTTACAATAAATACAAAACATAAATAGGAACGTCTACTCTCAAGACTAGGCATATCAATAAGTTTAAGTCTGTTCAGGTAAGGTGGGAGATTAAAAGGATTTTCCCAACCAAGTCCTCTAAGCGCAAATCTGAGAAATCTTTTTTGAACTTGTTCTAGTCTGGCTTTATTGCAGTCATAATGAGGTGACCAAACCTGACAAGCGTATTCAAGGATGGGTCGGACAAAAGTTATAAACAGTTGTTTTGTAACATAAGGATCAGAAAATTGTCGTGACTCCCTCTTTATCCAACCAAGAATCGAATTTGCTTTATTAGAGATGGAGTTGATGTGTTTTGTAAATTCAAGTTTTCGATCAAAAAAGACACCAAGGACAGATACATCGTTTTCACGAGATAGTGGCACGCCATTAAAAGAATAATTGAAAGAAGTAATTGAAAGCTTCCTTGTAAAATTCATAGTTTTACATTTATCAATATTAAGAAGCAAACAATTACGAGCACACCAGTCAAAAAAAGAATTAAGGTCACACTGCAGTTTTTCGCTATCAGTAATATTTGAGATTGTTTTGAAAATTGTTACGTCATCTGCATAAATGAGACACTTCGAGTATTTCAACACAGATGGTAAGTCGTTAATAAATAAAATAAACAGGATGGGGCCCAAATGACTACCCTGTGGAATACCAGAATTAACTACAAAGTCATTTGATTCGCAACCATTAAAAACTACAGAGTAAATCCTATCTAATAAATAAGATTGAAGCCACATTACAAAACATTCACTAAATCCCAACTTCTTTAATTTAAATAGCAAAACTCGATGCGAGAGTTTGTCAAATGCCTTACTAAAATCAGTAAAAATACAATCTACTTGTTTCTTACTTTTAAATGAGTCAGTTAAATTATCAACCAATTCCATCAAAAAAGTAACAGTAGATCGACCCTTTGTAAAACCATGCTGATTTGGAACAATAAACGATTTAACATAGAAAGAAAGCGATTCACAAATAATAGCCTCGAATAGTTTGGGAATTACAGATAGTTTAGCAATTGGCCTATAGTTTTTAATTTCATCTTTTTTGCCTTTTTTATGTAGAGGGATTATAAACGATTTTTTCCAGGTGGATGGAAATACACATGATGACATTGAAAAATTGAAAAGAATGGACAAAGGCAACGACAAGTGACTCACACAGTTTTTTAAAACAGTAGATGGTATACCGTCAGGTCCCGGAATACAACTTTCGTCAAGTTTAGATATAAACTTTTTAATGTTGTCAGTAGTAATGTTTAAGTTCATATCAGTCAAGTGAGTAAAAGTTTTCAAAAGGCCAAAGTCTTGGCCGTTGTCGTCAAATTTATCACAGTTTATGTTATCACAGTTTGATGTATCACAGTTTAAGGTATCACAGTTGTTAGTATCACAGTTGAAGGCACTTTGAAAGAAGTCTGAAAAAAGTTGCGCTATAACCCGTGGATCATGACTTGAGGTGTCATTTGTCTTGAGAACAGATGGGTAGGGACAAGATTTTCTTTTACTATTTATAAATTTCCAAAAATACTTCGGATTCATTTTCAGATCACTTTGCACCTTCTGAATGTAGTTAAGATACTTTAAACTGGAAACTCTATTGAAAATATCTTTTGCTTCACAATAAATTTTTAAATTTAATTCAGTGGAATAAAGCTTATAAGTAGCCCATAACTTATTTCTACGGTTTTTTAGGCTTTTCAATTCTCTATCGTACCAATCAGGAACATAAGATCTCGATTTGACAGTTGTAAGAGGTACAGATTCAAGAAAACAATCAAATAAAATATTATTAAATTCAAAGACCATTGAGTTAACATTAAAACAATTATTCAGACTAGACCATTCAACTTGTGACAACAAAGTATTTAGTTTTATAAAGTCAGTCTTTTTAAAATCAAAACTATAAAAATTATCAAAGATTTCATCATTCAAAATATTTAATTTATTAAAAAGAGAAAAGATCAGTGCTGGGTGATGATTATCTTCAGACACAAGAGGCTCGGCTGATTTTTCTATCTTAATATCGTCATCAATTGTAGAAAACACAAGGTCAAGTAACTTTCCATTAGTATTTGGGACGTCGTTTAATTGATGAAGTCCAAGAGAAGTCAGGTCATCAATGAGTTTTGAGTCGTCCGATCTAATATTTCCAATTGGCATCATAAAATACGTGTCAGAGCAGCGCATCCAAGCAACGTTAGTAAGATTAAAATCACCCAAGCAAATAATTTCGTCATTGTACTCCAGTAATTCATTGATGAAGCTTAAGTATTCAAATGCTTTTTTGTAGACATCATGAGGACTTGCAGGAACTATGTACATGGTTACAACATATAGATTTTTATCATTTAACGTCAGTTTAATGCAGAGAAATTCTTTGTCCAGTGCTACAGGAATATGAACGGGTGTAGCTATGAAGCAGGATTTTACAGCAATCAGAATTCCTCCGCCCATAGTTTCAATATTGGGATCAGTGTATCTATCACGTCTAAATATGTTAAATGATTTGTCAAATATTTCAGAGTCACTGATGCCAGCATGCAACCAAGTTTCAGTGAGGGAAATAATATCATAGGAGCAGATGGATGTTGAGTAGTAAACCTTGTTGGTCTTAGTCCGTAGTCCTCTTACATTTTGATAATAAATATTGATTATTGGCGACGATTTGATTGTCTTGTCAGTGATTTCCGAAAAGGATTACGTGGCAGATTCCGTTTGTTAACGAACTCGTGAACGATGATATCATCAGGCCAAAATGTATGTTCAAGTAATTGATTAAAAATTTCCAGGGTGACAAAAAGTTTAAATGATGCATAATCCATGCTTTTTGTTGGTAATTGCTCAAGTTTAAGCTTGGGATTATTGAAACGGGAAGATATAAATGTTGAAATTTTGTCGCAACTTGTACTAGGATCAAAATTAGATAAAAAGATGCATTTAAATCGCTCTGCTGCTTTGAGATGAACTTTAGTCGAACATAGTAGTGGTGTAGCAGTTTTGTTAGTCGCAGATAGAGTACATAAAGATGTTAATGTAGATGGTAGTAACGGAGACGATGCAAATGTGGTAGATGACGAAGATGATGAAGATGAAGTAGAAGTAGAAGAAACAAATGGCGATGATATAGATGAGGTGGATGATGAAGTAGTTGTACACGATGTAGGTGAAGTAGACGTAGTACATGACGTAGTAAGTGCAGATAGGACAAATGACGATGAAGAGGTAGATAAAGATGTAGAAGTAGATGAAGAATTTTGCGTTTGCGAAATAGATGACGTAGTAAGAGTAGTTGAAGAAGTAAGCGTAGATAGTGCATAAGAGGAAGATGGCTCATGAGATGTAGATAATGTAGACGAAGATGAAGGAGCGGACTGAGATATCACCAGTGATGAAGATGATTTAGAAGAAGAATGTAAAACTGATGTAGATGATGAAGATGAGGATAATGATGGCATGGATTGTGTAGCAGAAGAAGGGAGCTTAGAAGGTGTAGATGATGTAGACGATGAAGAGGTGGTTAATTTAGACGATGAAGAGGTGGTTAATTTAGATGTTCTAGTAGTTGGTGTCAATGCTAAAGATGTTTTTTTTGTTTTTTGAGTAAGTGGTGTAAGGTTTAAATTTGTTCTTTTAAGGGTATTGCGGGTAACACGACTAGAAACATATGTTTCCTTTACTTTTTTTAAGTTATCAACTGTTGAAGTTTTTGGTGTCATTCCCTTAGACGAGGATGGTAAAAATTGTAAAAGCTGTTCATTGATGAGAGCAACTGCGTCAATAAGTTGTTCAAGTTTTTGGTCTAAGGAGTTTATATCACTTCTGAGGCTACTAATTATTTCAGCATCCATTTTAATAGTCTTTTGTTATTTTATTAAAAATATTTTAATTTTGGTTGGTATTTATATTTTGGTCAAAGTAAAATTTTATCCGGTATGTTATTATTTATCAGTTTTATTGGGGCGATTTTAGCTACGGGCTTGTCTGTTCTAGATTTTCAAATAAAAATACATCATAAGAAGCCCAAAAATATGCAATTGAATATTGTTTGTATTATATAACACCAGAGATAAGTCTTTGTTTTACCCCAAAGTATGCAATAAAATAAATTAATAAAAGAAAGCTCAATAAAGTTTAATAAATAACTTTGATGAAATAGCAGTACGTATAGGTACTCATACCATAGTTTTTGTTGTTTTTTTTTTTTTTTTCACTCAAATATGTAAATAACACTGAATAAGTTCAAGATGAGAGATTTGTCAATGCAAAAAATGTAAAGCACAGATAAATTAAAAGTTAATTTCTCAAATATTAAATGAATAAATGCATATAACACTGAGCTCACTTTACAATAATTAAACTGCAGAACAAATATCACCAAATCATAGACTTTTAGGATGAATTTATAAATTATTAAGAAATATTTAAGAAATATTTAGGCGGAGCGAAAAAAAAATACGTCAAACACAAATGAGCAGAGTGTTGCCATGATTATATATTTTATGAGAATGGAGTGATGAAAAGTTACGTTAGTTACATTTATGTATATGCTTATGGAGTACAGTGGAGTGGAAAAGTTTCACTACAGTTAAGTTTATAGTTTCTTCTATTTTTCTTGTCAAAGATTCTTTATAAACTGTGATGGATGAAGAAGAAATGGAGTTAGGAGAGAGTAGTTTTTGATGGTTTTTTTTTTTTAATGTGCTGTGGTGAATTTTTATTTTCATTCTTACCATCCTATGGTCACTTTCAAATTTCAGGTTATTTATTACAGATACATCTGTCACTGTGGTTATTTATTTGTTAGAACTAGGTCATATTCGTTTTTGTGTTGTCCATCAGTTGTTATCCATGTCCATTTATTTTTACCTTTTTTCTTAAAAAACGAGTTTCCAAATACTAGGTTCATTTCTTGCATCCACGTCATAAGCCTTTTTCCACGTTTATTCCTATAACCATATCCAAAAGGTCCAAACAGCTGCTGTTCTCCATCTTCCATCGTCCCTAGTTTTGCAATAAAATCGCCTAATATATACATAACCTCTGTCTTTGTTTCTTTGAAATTATTCTCTAAATTGTAGTAAAAGTGTTCAATTTCTTCGTCAGATGCATTCGTTGTTGGTGCATAAATTTGGATTATGGTCATTTTTGTATTTTTTAAGTTAAGACTTATTGCGCAAATTCTTTCGTTAATTAGTCTGATGTCAAGAATAATTTTCTTAAATGTTGTTTTATAAGAAACCCAACTCCATAAAGTCCTTTAATTTGTCCAATAAAACAGAATATGAGGTTGTCAGATTCAATTATTTTCTGTCCAAACAATCTAGTTTCGCATAGTCCTATTGTTACGGTAAATTTTACCGCAACAAAAACCAGCCTTTGGCCGTTTTCCCTTTTTCCCTAGTTGTGGCTGCAAAATATCGGCGAAGTTGAGGGCAACCATGGTCTCATCAACCACAGGTGTACCTAGCCTTTATTTTGCAAAAGCAACCAAATGTAGGTGTACGAGTTCGAGAACGAGTCCTTTCGACGAGGTCGAAAATGCCGGCGGATGAGCCGAAGAAGTAAGAGGTCAGGCGGACCCTTACTTACCCAAACAACTCCAGCAACAACAATATATTTATTTTTAGTCTGATAAATTAATTAGTAACGTAGCTTAAATTTTCTTTTCTTACAACAAATTTAACGTTAATTAATTTAAATAATGTATGTACAAAATGGGTTTTTAGCATCGCGTAGTAATTTCAATTTTTAAAAAAAGAATCACTTTTGTAGAACGACCAGTTAGAGAAATGCTTCCCTCCATCTCTTCGAAATAGTCTTAATATTTTCCCATTTCGAATCCCGCGCGTTAGAGTAGAGTAATAGGATAATGCCTAGTGAGGATCTTTTCTCGATTTTTTTGATCATTTTCATTTTTCTCGAAAATCAAAAATAGTTGGGAGGGATCTGAACTCGGCCATTATGTTTCGGCAAGTTTTGGAAACCAACATCCAACAACTTGTTGAAACCGTGTTTGTGTGTGTGATTGTAAAGTTTCGGAGAGAGTCAACAACGGTGGCTTTCCTGATGAGCGTTAAGCTTCCAGGAAGCCGTGAGACCGTAACCGACAATCACGAAAACGAATGAGTCTGTTGTATGAATGTGTGAGTGATTGGAATGGACGAGGGAGGATAACAATAGATGGGAAATAGCTTGGAAGGCACTCTGTTGAGAGCTTACCAAGCGACTAGATTGAAAATTTGAAAAGCAGGAAGTTTCGAGAATTTTGGAAGAAAAAAAAATCGAGAAGGAGGAAAATATTTTTTTTTGTTCGAGGATCGAGAAAAATTATAGAAAAAGGAAAAGGAGTAAGGAATCGAGGTGGGAAATAGAAAATAGGAGTAAGGAATTGAAGGAGATAGAGGAGAAGAAAGCATAAAAAAAAAAAGATAAGTAGAACTTTTTTTGATACCTATGATTAAATATATTTAGATATCTAAATAATATATATATATATATTCGTGAATAAATATATATATATATAAATATATAGATATTGTGCGGGATAATTATCGTGTCGCGGTTATTGAAAATCGAAAAGTGTTGAAACCCCATTTTCTTTAATTTTTTTTGCCTGTTAAATTCGTTGTTATTTTTTTTTTCTTTGTAATTTATTTTCTTTTCTCATTGAAAACATCTTGGGTTTTAATCCAGGGATTTTCAATCCCACGGTTTCCCAAACAAATAAAAGTAAAATTAAAATTAATTCGTGTTTTTCTTTTTATTTTCAAATCGCTTCACTCATTTTAAATAGTTTTGGAATTTTCTATTTCGGTTTGAAAAAAATTCCTGGCGCCCACTTTTATTGTAACGTACTCACTGTACTTACAATAAAATATTTTGTTTGCGTTTCGACTTGATCGATTTGATAAATCGATTAAGTTTATAAATTTTTATCAATAAAATTCTTCCACAGGAACCCATCCCAGCTGAGCTGCCGCGGTTACAGCTTCAACGAGCTGTAGTTGCACTTTTTCGTCTCTTCTTTGTGTCGTGTACGTACTCGGTTCAGTACAAGTCGTTCGTGTGGTTTTTCGTGGCTTGCGTCGTCGTCGTCGGTACGCAGCCGCCTCTTGTTTTTTTTTATTTATTTATTTAGTTGTTATTAAATAACAAATAAGAATAATAATAATTTCCCTCCCCTCGCGATCGCGTAGAAAAAGTGTAACAAATTGGCGCCCAACGTGGGGCCCAAACAGTGGAAGAATTTTCTCGATTTTTATTTAGTATCGTGTGGTGTTTTTTTTTTATTATTATTGTTTTTCTATTTTTTGGAGAACATTTAACTGCGCTGTTTTTTTTATAGGTTTTGTTCGTGATAAAGTGGAATATTGCTAGTGGAAAAGAGAAAGTGTTTTTTACGTGCAAGAGGGTACAAAAAGGTGGAAAAGAAAGGTGTTTTGCTCGAGGGAGTTAATACGAACCCTCCGAAAGAAATAAGTGCAAAAATACAGGAAAATCGCAAGTATTTTTTTTATTTGTTGCGTAAACTCGTTTTTTTTTTCTATTCATTTTTATTGTGTGGTGTCTTTTTGATAATTTGCTTTTCTTTTTGAAATTTAAATTTTTATTTGGTTTTGATATTTTCGATTGTTTTTGTTTCGCCGACATTTTATTTTTTTTTTTCTTCGCTCTCTTTTGTGTGCAGTGATATAAATTCTCTTGTGTCATTGCAATCACTTGAGAGTTTTTATCGCTAGCTATTTGGAGTTTTTTTTTAGTGATAGTTTTTCCGTGATAGTAGTTTATTTCGAGAGAATTTTTTTTTGAGAGCAAGTTAGTTTTGTTAATTTTCAAGAGTTTGAGTTAGTTAGTTTGAATAGAAAATTAGGGTGTTCCAAATTTTTAAAAAGAATTTTTTTTAATTGAATTGAATAGGAATTTTTTTTGTGTTGTTTTTTTTTGAATATTTATTTTTTTTTAATTAATAAATAAAAATAAAATAATTTGTAGGCTTTTCACTTGTAGGGTTACCACATAGATTTTTTTTAAATTTTTTTTTTTTATAAATAATTTAGTTTTTTTTAATTTAAAATTTTTGATTTCTTTTTGTTTTTTTTATTAGTTAAAAATGAATATTGGTAGGTTAGCACAGGACGAACTGGCCTATGAGATGAAGGTCAGGGGTTTAAAAGTAGGGACAGTTGAGGAGATGCGAAAGGCATTAAGGTCATCGAGGTTGCTCTGTAAGAGAAACTCGATGGAAGTTAGTTCTGTTTATCCCTTCACTTATGAAGAGGATGTAGAGGCAATAGAGGCAAAGATTGAGGAGATTAGGGTCCTTCTTAAAGTACCTCCGAAGAATCCAAAGTCTTCGGAGTACGTTAAGATAGTGACAAAGATTGAGTGGTGTATAGGCAGGTTAGCTAGGACACCTTGTGAGGCCGAAGAGGAAGAAGATGAAGTAAGTTCACTTCGGAACAAGGTTTTATGTTTGCTAGGAGATCTCACTGGAGATAGTGAGAATAGCGATAGGGAAGAGGAGTGGTATAAGGAAAAGACTCCTATTAAAATGCAAACCCAACTTCAGTCACAAGTTGATCAGACCCTAGGTGTTAGTTCACGGTCTGCGGTAGGGCCTACTACAGAGACGTTGGCTGAACCAAGGGGTGGTGTCAGTAGTCCTGTAGTAGGGAACATTTCTGTTAGGGTTCCGTCGGAACGTAGGGTTGATAGGGTCGATGTTCTTTCTGGACAAATGGTGGTCCAGCAAAAACACTTCGACAACATAGGCAAGTGGGGGGTGAAGTTTACTGGTGACTCAAGTGGAGCATCAGTGAATTCATTCCTGGAAAGAGTGGAGGAACTTCGTCTGGCTAACGATGTTCCCGAAACCCACCTTTTCAAATCCGCTTCGGAGCTTTTGGCTGGTAGGACACTTATGTGGTATAGGACGGTTAGGGAAGATTTGGAGGATTGGCAGGAACTCGTCAAGGAACTCAGAGCGGAGTTCCTTCCTGCGAATTACGATGATCTCTTGTTGGAGGAGATTAATCGGCGTTCGCAGGGAAAGGATGAAACTTTCGGCGCTTACTTGACCACGATGAGGACATTGTTCCGAAGATTATCGGAACCTTTGTCAGAGGGAAGGATGATTTCTATTTTGAAGAAGAATGTAGATCCATTCTATCAGATGCAGATAGCTTGTTCCAAACCAAAGACGGTTAAGGAACTCGCCATCTTAGGTAGGGAGTTAGATACCCTTAAGGTTAATATTGATAGTTTTACCCCCCCTTCGAGGAGCAAAAATTTGTTGGAACCGGAGTGCGGTTACCAACCTAGTTCATCTGGACAACACCGGGTAGCGGCTGTTGCTCCAGTTCCAGAAAACCCATTTAGGTAGGTCGTTAGGTGTTATAACTGTAACAGAAACGGGCATTTGGCCCAGAACTGTTCAGTTCAAAAGCGTTGTTTTGGTTGTGGGGCTTTAGGTGTTTATCGTAGGGACTGTAGGCGGTGTTCGGGAAATGGGGAACGGGCCCTTGTGTCAGCAGGACAAGGAGTCCGTCGACGTTAGGAAGGTCGTCTGCTGACGATCAGCGTGTAGGAGTTCACTTGAGTTTCACGTTAGCGGCAAATGGTAGGGACACTAGACCATATTTAGGAGTTAGGATTTATGGAATTAGGTTTTTAGGGCTTCTGGATTCCGGAGCTTCCCGGACTATTGTAGGAGGTGAGGGATGGAAAATTTTTAAAGAGTTAGGGTTAAAATTAGGAAAGAGTAGTGTTGGGTCAGTAGCGTTAGCAGATGGAGCAGGTATAGGTGTAGCTGGGTCTGTTTCTCTACCAGTGGAGGTGGAGAACAAATCCTTTTTGATAGAATGTCTGGTCATACCGAATCTTCCACATCAATTGATATTGGGTGCCGATTTTTGGGCACTATCGGGCATAGTCCCGGATTTGAGATCAGGGGTGTGGAATTTTTCGAGCCAAGAGGGGTTGGCCTCGATGACAGACATGGTAGCGATTAGGGAAAAATCGGATTTGAACGATTTTGAGAATAGGGAATTAGAGTTAGTTTTAGAGGAACTTTTTAAATCAATGACCGAAGGTTTAGGGTGCACAAATTTAGTTGAGCACAAGATTAGGACGTCCGCAGAGCCGATAAAGCAAAGATATTACCCTGTTTCGCCCGCGATTCAGAAACATATCGATCAGGAGCTTCAGGAGATGTTGGAAGCTGGAGTGATCGAGAAGTCGAAGAGTCCCTGGGCATCACCGATTCTTCTCGTTAAGAAGAAAGACGGTAGTTATCGGTTCTGTGTTGACTATAGGAAATTGAATGAGGTTACTGATAGGGATGCTTATCCACTCCCCTTTATTTCGGCAATTTTGGACAAGCTTCGAAACGCGAAGTACTTGTCTTCTTTAGACATTAAATCTGCTTATTGGCAGATTCCAATGGAAGAAGAATCGCGCAAGTACACAGCCTTTACTGTGCCAGGTCGAGGACTTTTCCAATTCTGTAGAATGCCATTTGGGCTTCATAATTCACCAGCGACCTGGCAAAGGTTTATTGACGACGTTTTAGGTCCCGACTTAGAACCGTTTGTCTTTGTGTACTTGGATGACATTATCATCGTCACCGATTCTTTTGATAGGCACCTAGAAATTTTAAAAGAAGTTTTTAAAAGGTTAGGAGAGGCAGGTTTAAAAGTAGGTAGGGAAAAATGTAATTTCTGTAGGCCTTCTTTAAAATTTCTAGGTTATGTAGTTGATAGGAACGGGCTTCATGTTGACCCGGAAAAAGTGGAAAGCATGATTAGGATTCCTCCACCGAAAAACGTGAAGGAAATTAGGAGTTTTGTAGGGACTATTTCTTGGTATCGACGATTCGTGCCAAATTTCGCGATTTTAGTTAGGCCTCTTACCGATCTCTTAAAGAAAGGTAAGAAGTTTGAATGGACACAAGAATGTGAAGAAAGCTTTAGAAAAGCCAAAGAGTGTTTGGTTACGGCACCGATCCTAACATGTCCGGATTTTTCAAGGCCGTTTGTTGTACAAACAGACGCATCGGACTATGGTATCGGGGCCGTATTATCTCAGGAGTTTGAGGATGGCGAGAAAGCCATTTGTTATTTAAGTCGGTCATTGAATAGGAATGAGAGGAACTACTCTACGACCGAAAAGGAATGTTTAGCGGTCCTTTGGGCGATTGAAAAGTTGCGGCCGTATCTCGAAGGTGTTCGATTTACAGTCGTAACTGATCATCACTCTTTGGTCTGGCTCAGCAACCTTAAGGATCCGCAGGGTAGATTAGCTCGTTGGGCCATTCGGCTTCAACAATTTGATTTCAAAATCATCCATCGAAAGGGCAAAGAACATGTCGTTCCTGATATGTTGTCGCGAGGAGTGCCAGAAGTAGCTGGTGTCTCTGAGGCGGATTCGGACCCTTGGGTGATTAAAATGAAATCACAGGTAGAAAAGAGCCCGTTAGAATACCCATCTTGGCGAGTCGAGAATGGGCGGCTCTATAAACATGTTAGGTTGAACCATATTGTCGTTCATAACAATTGCGAGGAGTGGAAGTTAGTGTTAGGAAAAGGTGATAGGACTAGAATTCTTAACGAATGCCATGATGCTCCACTTTCAGGACATATGGGCGTTAAGAAGACTTTTGCTAGGATAGCAGAGAAGTATTACTGGCCCAAAATGAGAGGAGATATTACGAAATATGTTAGGAGTTGTAAAATTTGCCAAAGCGTGAAACCAGTGAACGAGAAACCAGCTGGTCTAATGACCGAAAGGGTAGGGAATTCTCAACCGTGGGAAATGATTTGCGTGGACTTGGTGGGTCCATTACCAAAATCATCGCGGGGTTTTATATATATTTTAACGGTCGTCGATTATTTTACTAAATTCCCTTTGTTGTTCGCGTTACGGTCCGCAACGGCGAAAGCGGTTTGTCGGGAGTTGGAAGAAAACGTTTTTCTTCTATTCGGGATTCCGAAGTGGATCGTCTGTGACAACGGTCCCCAGTTCCGTAGCAAGGAACTGAAAACGCTAAGTGAAGCGTACGGGTCACAACTTCGGTATACGGCGCGGCGAATTATCATCCGCAGGCGAATCCTGCGGAACGGATAAATCAAATAATTAAAACTACGCTCCGGGCGTATGTTTCGGAAAATCAGCGGAGTTGGGATTCGCAACTAGCAAAAGTGGCTTGTGCAATCCGAACTTCGCAACATGAGGTTTTAGGAGTGTCGCCATACTTTGCAAATTTCGGTAGGAACATGGTAACTAGTGGCCATGATGTAGGAATTAGGGATAGTGATAGGGGCCAAGATAGAGGGGAAATCGATAGGCAGTTTCGGAAACTGAGAGAGGATATAGCTAGGAAGTTGGAGGCAGCGGGAAAGAAGGCTGCCAAGACTTATAATTTACGTAGGAGAGACGCGCAATATCACCCGGGTGATCTCGTTTGGCGTAGGAATTTCGCGCTGTCCGATGCAGCAAATTATTTCGCGGCGAAGTTGGCGACCAAATTTGTAGGACCTTTCAAGGTCAGTAGGAGGATGTCACCTTGGACATACCTCCTTATAGACGATAGCGGGAAGGAACGGGGGACGTGGCACGTTAAAGATTTAAAACCTTATGTTAATTGTTGAGTCAAGTCCCTTTTTGTTGTAGTAATTTTGCTTGGTTGTTCCATGTCATTTTTTTTTCTCGTTTCGTGCCACACTAATTATGATTTTTTTGTTCTTTTTTTTTCTTTTTAATTAATAATGATGATAACCCTTTGTTGTTGTTGTTTACCCCTGGCTGAGCCTTAAGAAATGGTTTGCTTTTCTTGAAAAGTAAACACATTTCTTGGGAGGTAAGGGTGGGATTTGTTACGGTAAATTTTACCGCAACAAAAACCAGCCTTTGGCCGTTTTCCCTTTTTCCCTAGTTGTGGCTGCAAAATATCGGCGAAGTTGAGGGCAACCATGGTCTCATCAACCACAGGTGTACCTAGCCTTTATTTTGCAAAAGCAACCAAATGTAGGTGTACGAGTTCGAGAACGAGTCCTTTCGACGAGGTCGAAAATGCCGGCGGATGAGCTGAAGAAGTAAGAGGTCAGGCGGACCCTTACTTACCCAAACAACTCCAGCAACAACAATATATTTATTTTTAGTCTGATAAATTAATTAGTAACGTAGCTTAAATTTTCTTTTCTTACAACAAATTTAACGTTAATTAATTTAAATAATGTATGTACAAAATGGGTTTTTAGCATCGCGTAGTAATTTCAATTTTTAAAAAAAGAATCACTTTTGTAGAACGACCAGTTAGAGAAATGCTTCCCTCCATCTCTTCGAAATAGTCTTAATATTTTCCCATTTCGAATCCCGCGCGTTAGAGTAGAGTAATAGGATAATGCCTAGTGAGGATCTTTTCTCGATTTTTTTGATCATTTTCATTTTTCTCGAAAATCAAAAATAGTTGGGAGGGATCTGAACTCGGCCATTATGTTTCGGCAAGTTTTGGAAACCAACATCCAACAACTTGTTGAAACCGTGTTTGTGTGTGTGATTGTAAAGTTTCGGAGAGAGTCAACAACGGTGGCTTTCCTGATGAGCGTTAAGCTTCCAGGAAGCCGTGAGACCGTAACCGACAATCACGAAAACGAATGAGTCTGTTGTATGAATGTGTGAGTGATTGGAATGGACGAGGGAGGATAACAATGGGGCTCTATACCTTTTGACAGTTGTCAAATCTCAAATGTCATTTTTCGAACGTGGAGGGCAAACAAAGACGCGATAAAGTGATTTTGCCTTTATTTTTAATTAAAAAAATTACTTAGTAAAACATTCGTTTAATTTATATTAATTATGGATGGACTTAAATTAGTCAAAGCACAACATATTTTAACAATGTAGTCAAAGTACATTTCGTCGCCGTTTATTTTTGATGTCGCAGTTATTGGCTGACGATTTGTTAAAATCAGGTACTTTTGTCGGAGAAGACCAATCACTCTCTCAACATGAACCCTTATCTTGGCAAGGTTTCTTGTCCTCTCAAGGTCATCAGCATCCATTTGGTTTCTACCGTCTCGGAATGCGGGCATTAAAAGTTTTGCTCCTTTTTCCACAATAACACGTACACGATTCACCAGCATTCCTCGATCAGAGAGTATAATATCACCTTCTTCAATGTTGCTGGTGAAACCACAACTCTCAACCACGGTTTTATCGCTGCATCTACCACCATATCCTTTGGACACAAATATTATTGCACCAGCTGGGGATATAGCAATTAAGTATTTCATGGTACTATGATGCTTATAAGACGAAAAAACTTCTGATTTTGCAAGTGAATCGCCTATGTTTAAAAATTTATTATATATATATTATGTAAGTTCAAATATTTGCTTGAATTTACCTGGGGTTTCAGTAAAAACCTCGAAACAGTCAATGATTGCGGTAAAATTATTTCCAAGGACTTTTTTGAAAAACGGAGGTGTATTACGTTTCAAAGCATTTTTTTCAGGCCAATGGATGAGAGCGGATAGTTTCGCGTGGAACACAATTACATTTTCATGAAAGACTCTTGACAATGTCTTGATTGTAACCCCGTACTTAAAAGATAGATAAGTAAATGGTAGGTCTAGTCGCAACTTCAGCAACGTTATCATAAAGGC
>OY288108.1:71370764-71511260 GCA_958431115.1 Syrphus vitripennis
CCATACCAAGCATTCTTGTGTTTCTGTCTAGATTATCGTATAGCGATTTTTAGTACAGGCATGCACCCAAACAAGCGAGTCGAGACTCGAACCAGGAAATTTAGCGGGGAAAATGAAAAGAATTTATTGGGCTGTGGATTTATTCAACGCATTTTGCACTTTTCATATATGTAGAAGTATAGATATAGCTATATTATTTTCAATTTTCAAATAATTTCGTGTATTTTATTTGATTTTGTGAGATTTGAGATATTAAGAGAGCTATGTTGCATTTTCATGTCTTACAGATACATTTAAAGTTTTTTTTTCTTGCTTGTGGTAGAATTTACTATACGTATGTATTTGGTTTTTGGGAACTATGTACGTTGCGAATTTTCATGTTTTACAGAAACATTATATTTTTTTTCTTGCAAGTGATAGATAGAATTGAATTGAATAGGTATTTGATTTTTGTCATTTGTTTACAGTCATATTTTTATGATATCTTTTTTTATTTCTTTTTTATAGGTACATGATATCCTTTTAATTTCTCAAATCTGAAGAAATGACCATTTGAAAATTAAAGGAGGATAAAATTGATGTACCTAAAATCACTAAAAATAGTTTATGCAACCGTTTTTTGTTTTTAATTTTACTGCTTAAAAAAAGGTTTCCGTGCGAATTTCAATCAGTAAAATTAAAAAAGTGTTTTTTACACAAAATTTCTTGAACAAAATCAAATACATGTTTTTAAAAATAAACGTATTTGTGTATTCATTTTTCAGTAAATTTAAAATATCACGTCAATTTTCAAAATTTTTAAGTAAATTTGAGATACCACGTGAATTTTAGTATTTTTAACAAATCGAAAATTTTAACCTGAATTTTCAAGTTTAAATAATTTTCACGTGAATTTTTGTAACTCAAATGAAGTTAAAAATTTCACATGGATAGTTCTCAATGAAATTTTAAATTTTAAAAAGTTTTTTAGTAAATTAAGTACCTACATATTTAATTCCAAAAATTTCACGTGAAATTTCAAAAGTTTTAATTATTTAAAAAAATTTCATAGTTTTAACCTTTTTCTTTTGATTTTCCTGTGGATTTTTCGAAGTTCTCAAAGAAATTTAAAATTTCTTGTGAATTTTCGAGAAATTTCACGTGAGTTTTCAAAATAAAACACCGAACTTTAAAAAAACACGTAGTTTTAATATTCCAGGTTAATTCTCAAGAAATTACATTATTTTATAAATTTCAAGTGAATTTTCAAAAAAAACACGGAACTTTAAAAAGCACGTAGTTTTCAAAAAACTTACTTAATTTTACTATTCTAGGTGTATTTCCAAAGAATTAGAACATTATATAAATTTCACGTCAATTTTCCAAAAACACGTCATTTTATTGCACACTGTTTTTATATTTTACGGGTATTTTAAGAATTCTTGGATTTTCAAGTCCTAAACAAATTTTAAGCACCGCGTGAATTTTCAAAAAAGAATTAATAATTTTAAATTTTCACGGTGATTTTCATGTTTCTTAAGTAAATTAAGACTTTGACGTGAATTTTTAAAGTTCTTAAGTAAATTCAAAATTTCACGTTAATTTATTAATTTTAAAAATTAACGTGAATTTTAAACATCTTCAATAACTCACGTTTCAATTTGAAAATGTTACTTGAATTTTGAAATACCTAACTGAAAAAAAAATTAAAATTTACTTCAATTTTCCATAGCAATATTTTTTTATGTCGACTTTCAATAATTTTAAAATATCACGTAAGTATAAACAACTACGTAAAATTAAAAAAACAATTGATAAAATATTAAGAAATTCCTTTCATAATTACTTTAATTTTCAAAAAAAAATAAAATTAAAATAATCTTAAAAATATTGTTCTATGTGCAAAGTGACGAAGTGCATACGGGCCTTTTGCTTGAAAAATTTCAAAACAAAATCGTTTTTTCTTCACGAATTTTCATTGCCCATTCCTTACCTACCCAGCAAAAAAAATTCAAATAATTCTTTTCTCCTAACTCCCTCCAACTCCCATAAATTTCCATTCCAATTTTATACATCGTTCTCTATCTTCTGTTATTTCCTCAACACTCATATTTATTATTCTTTTTCTTTGTGACTACCCCATTTTCAAGTCTACACTCGTCTCCACTTCAGGTTGGAAAAAGCTTCCGTCCGTCTCATCAGAGGTCGAGTCGTTCGTTCCTCTTCATAGTAGTACTATCCATTTCATATACAAAGCGTTCGTAACGAAAAAACCAGAAAAGAGCTCGAAAAATATTAACTTTACTGAAAGAATTTATATGAACGAGTATCAATATTATGATTGTAAAAGCATAATAAAATGTGTTTATTTCTAAATCAGATGGAACACATAATAAAAAAACTTAAATATCCATGTGCGTTGTATATATATATATATTTTATATGGCCATTGTATATAGATTTGCATAGTACTCTCATGAACACGTTCCAAACGTTGTGTGATGTGGTCGTTTGAGGCCGCACTTGTATATACACAGAAACAGCAACCAAAAAATCTATATACAATGAAATGACCCTTTTCTGGTGTTTTCTTATGGGAAATGCATTGCACGACAAATTGAAAAAAAATCTATCTCCAATTGAGGGTTCACGCGTTGACTACCAGGTGGCGTGCTACCAAGTGACAATAGTTTTTTTTTTTTCAGTATTAACCAATCGAACTACCTTAACGACGTAATTAAAAAAAAAGCTTTGAGAGCACTCTAGTGAGAATTTCCTTTCAATGCGCTCAATTCACAGAGCACTCTAGTGAGAATTTCCTATCAAGGAGCTCAATTAACATAGCCCTCTAGTGACAATTTCCTTTCCAATAAGCAGAGCCATCTAGTGAGAATTTCCTTTCAAGTAGCCCAATTAACAGAGTCCTCTAGTGAGAATTTCTTTGCAATAAGCTCAATTAACAGAGCATTTTAAATGGTTTCGATTTACACTAGGTGTATTTTTTCGGAGTATGGTTGTACAAAAAGCTGGGAAAGAGGAAATTTTCTTGTACTTGGTTTAGGTACTTACTTTATCGAAGACGTATTGCAATGGAGACTTTTAAATCAACAAGTTCCTCTGATGGCAAAATAAGGAATTGTATCTGAATGTACACAAATTATTTTTGTTTGTTGTTTGATTTCAAAAAGGATGGTGCATTATTTTATTTGTAATTTGTTAGATACGTTAATAGAATTAATTAATCAATTAATGTCAATATTGTTGTCGGTCGGGAACCCATTCACTCTATAGTACGAAGTAAGTGGCAACGGCAAGTGATGCAATGAAACCCTCTCACCCAGGCAGGCAGATGAACTAGCCGGCCTAGAAGTAATTGACCATTGTATGTATATAGAAACTATAGTAGTACTATGGAACACGATTTTAAGTTACCTTTCTCTCTCTTTTGGTGGCGCTGGTGTTGCCTAAAAAGCAGATTGGAGAGATCGAAATGAAGGTAGGCAGAAAGAATATAAAATAATTTATAGAGTGAGAGGAATAATTATTTTGATTCTGACAGTTGCTGACAACAATTAGGCAGGGTAAAGGAGATAGGTGAGTCAGCTGATGGGTGTTATGGCAACGAGGGGAAAATGAAAAGAATTTATTGGGCTGTGGATTTATTCAACGCATTTTGCACTTTTCATATATGTAGAAGTATAGATATAGCTATATTATTTTCAATTTTCAAATAATTTCGTGTATTTTATTTGATTTTGTGAGATTTGAGATATTAAGAGAGCTATGTTGCATTTTCATGTCTTACAGATACATTTAAAGTTTTTTTTTCTTGCTTGTGGTAGAATTTACTATACGTATGTATTTGGTTTTTGGGAACTATGTACGTTGCGAATTTTCATGTTTTACAGAAACATTATATTTTTTTTCTTGCAAGTGATAGATAGAATTGAATTGAATAGGTATTTGATTTTTGTCATTTGTTTACAGTCATATTTTTATGATATCTTTTTTTATTTCTTTTTTATAGGTACATGATATCCTTTTAATTTCTCAAATCTGAAGAAATGACCATTTGAAAATTAAAGGAGGATAAAATTGATGTACCTAAAATCACTAAAAATAGTTTATGCAACCGTTTTTTGTTTTTAATTTTACTGCTTAAAAAAGGTTGCCGTGCGAATTTCAATCAGTAAAATTAAAAAAGTTTTTTTTACAAAAAATTTCTTGAACAAAATCAAATACATGTTTTTAAAAATAAACGTATTTGTGTATTCATTTTTCAGTAAATTTAAAATATCACGTCAATTTTCAAAATTTTTAAGTAAATTTGAGATACCACGTGAATTTTAGTATTTTTAACAAATCGAAAAATTTAACCTGAATTTTCAAGTTTAAATAATTTTCACGTGAATTTTTGTAACTCAAATGAAGTTAAAAATTTCACATGGATAGTTCTCAATGAAATTTTAAATTTTAAAAAGTTTTTTAGTAAATTAAGTACCTACATATTTAATTCCAAAAATTTCACGTGAAATTTCAAAAGTTTTAATTATTTAAAAAAATTTCATAGTTTTAACCTTTTTCTTTTGATTTTCCTGTGGATTTTTCGAAGTTCTCAAAGAAATTTAAAATTTCTTGTGAATTTTCGAGAAATTTCACGTGAGTTTTCAAAATAAAACACCGAACTTTAAAAAAACACGTAGTTTTAATATTCCAGGTTAATTCTCAAGAAATTACATTATTTTATAAATTTCAAGTGAATTTTCAAAAAAAAACACGGAACTTTAAAAAGCACGTAGTTTTCAAAAAACTTACTTAATTTTACTATTCTAGGTGTATTTCCAAAGAATTAGAACATTTTATAAATTTCACGTCAATTTTCCAAAAACACGTCATTTTATTGCTCACTGTTTTTATATTTTACGGGTATTTTAAGAATTCTTGGATTTTCAAGTCCTAAACAAATTTTAAGCACCGCGTGAATTTTCAAAAAAAATTAATAATTTTAAATTTTCACGGTGATTTTCATGTTTCTTAAGTAAATTAAGACTTTGACGTGAATTTTTAAAGTTCTTAAGTAAATTCAAAATTTCACGTTAATTTATTAATTTTAAAAATTAACGTGAATTTTAAACATCTTCAATAACTCACGTTTCAATTTGAAAATGTTACTTGAATTTTGATATACCTAACTGAAAAAAAAATTAAAATTTACTTCAATTTTCCATAGCAATATTTTTTTATGTCGACTTTCAATAATTTTAAAATATCACGTAAGTATAAACAACTACGTAAAATTAAAAAACAATTGATAAAATATTAAGAAATTCCTTTCATAATTACTTTAATTTTCAAAAAAAAATAAAATTAAAATAATCTTAAAAATATTGTTCTATGTGCAAAGTGACGAAGTGCATACGGGCCTTTTGCTTGAAAAATTTCAAAACAAAATCGTTTTTTCTTCACGAATTTTCATTGCCCATTCCTTACCTACCCAGCAAAAAAAATTCAAATAATTCTTTTCTCCTAACTCCCTCCAACTCCCATAAATTTCCATTTCAATTTTATACATCGTTCTCTATCTTCTGTTATTTCCTCAACACTCATATTTATTATTCTTTTTCTTTGTGACTACCCCATTTTCAAGTCTACACTCGTCTCCACTTCAGGTTGGAAAAAGCTTCCGTCCGTCTCATCAGAGGTCGAGTCGTTCGTTCCTCTTCATAGTAGTACTATCCATTTCATATACAAAGCGTTCGTAACGAAAAAACCAGAAAAGAGCTCGAAAAATATTAACTTTACTGAAAGAATTTATATGAACGAGTATCAATATTATGATTGTAAAAGCATAATAAAATGTGTTTATTTCTAAATCAGATGGAACACATAATAAAAAAACTTAAATATCCATGTGCGTTGTATATATATATATATTTTATATGGCCATTGTATATAGATTTGCATAGTACTCTCATGAACACGTTCCAAACGTTGTGTGATGTGGTCGTTTGAGGCCGCACTTGTATATACACAGAAACAGCAACCAAAAAATCTATATACAATGAAATGACCCTTTTCTGGTGTTTTCTTATGGGAAATGCATTGCACGACAAATTGAAAAAAAATCTATCTCCAATTGAGGGTTCACGCGTTGACTACCAGGTGGCGTGCTACCAAGTGACAATAGTTTTTTTTTTTTCAGTATTAACCAATCGAACTACCTTAACGACGTAATTAAAAAAAAAGCTTTGAGAGCACTCTAGTGAGAATTTCCTTTCAATGTGCTCAATTCACAGAGCACTCTAGTGAGAATTTCCTATCAAGGAGCTCAATTAACATAGCCCTCTAGTGACAATTTCCTTTCCAATAAGCAGAGCCATCTAGTGAGAATTTCCTTTCAAGTAGCCCAATTAACAGAGTCCTCTAGTGAGAATTTCTTTGCAATAAGCTCAATTAACAGAGCATTTTAAATGGTTTCGATTTACACTAGGTGTATTTTTTCGGAGTATGGTTGTACAAAAAGCTGGGAAAGAGGAAATTTTCTTGTACTTGGTTTAGGTACTTACTTTATCGAAGACGTATTGCAATGGAGACTTTTAAATCAACAAGTTCCTCTGATGGCAAAATAAGGAATTGTATCTGAATGTACACAAATTATTTTTGTTTGTTGTTTGATTTCAAAAAGGATGGTGCATTATTTTATTTGTAATTTGTTAGATACGTTAATAGAATTAATTAATCAATTAATGTCAATATTGTTGTCGGTCGGGAACCCATTCACTCTATAGTACGAAGTAAGTGGCAACGGCAAGTGATGCAATGAAACCCTCTCACCCAGGCAGGCAGATGAACTAGCCGGCCTAGAAGTAATTGACCATTGTATGTATATAGAAACTATAGTAGTACTATGGAACACGATTTTAAGTTACCTTTCTCTCTCTTTTGGTGGCGCTGGTGTTGCCTAAAAAGCAGATTGGAGAGATCGAAATGAAGGTAGGCAGAAAGAATATAAAATAATTTATAGAGTGAGAGGAATAATTATTTTGATTCTGACAGTTGCTGACAACAATTAGGCAGGGTAAAGGAGATAGGTGAGTCAGCTGATGGGTGTTATGGCAACGAGGGGAAAATGAAAAGAATTTATTGGGCTGTGGATTTATTCAACGCATTTTGCACTTTTCATGTATGTAGAAGTATAGATATAGCTATATTATTTTCAATTTTCAAATAATTTCGTGTATTTTATTTGATTTTGTGAGATTTGAGATATTAAGAGAGCTATGTTGCATTTTCATGTCTTACAGATACATTTAAAGTTTTTTTTTCTTGCTTGTGGTAGAATTTACTATACGTATGTATTTGGTTTTTGGGAACTATGTACGTTGCGAATTTTCATGTTTTACAGAAACATTATATTTTTTTTCTTGCAAGTGATAGATAGAATTGAATTGAATAGGTATTTGATTTTTGTCATTTGTTTACAGTCATATTTTTATGATATCTTTTTTTATTTCTTTTTTATAGGTACATGATATCCTTTTAATTTCTCAAATCTGAAGAAATGACCATTTGAAAATTAAAGGAGGATAAAATTGATGTACCTAAAATCACTAAAAATAGTTTATGCAACCGTTTTTTGTTTTTAATTTTACTGCTTAAAAAAGGTTGCCGTGCGAATTTCAATCAGTAAAATTAAAAAAGTTTTTTTTACAAAAAATTTCTTGAACAAAATCAAATACATGTTTTTAAAAATAAACGTATTTGTGTATTCATTTTTCAGTAAATTTAAAATATCACGTCAATTTTCAAAATTTTTAAGTAAATTTGAGATACCACGTGAATTTTAGTATTTTTAACAAATCGAAAAATTTAACCTGAATTTTCAAGTTTAAATAATTTTCACGTGAATTTTTGTAACTCAAATGAAGTTAAAAATTTCACATGGATAGTTCTCAATGAAATTTTAAATTTTAAAAAGTTTTTTAGTAAATTAAGTACCTACATATTTAATTCCAAAAATTTCACGTGAAATTTCAAAAGTTTTAATTATTTAAAAAAATTTCATAGTTTTAACCTTTTTCTTTTGATTTTCCTGTGGATTTTTCGAAGTTCTCAAAGAAATTTAAAATTTCTTGTGAATTTTCGAGAAATTTCACGTGAGTTTTCAAAATAAAACACCGAACTTTAAAAAAACACGTAGTTTTAATATTCCAGGTTAATTCTCAAGAAATTACATTATTTTATAAATTTCAAGTGAATTTTCAAAAAAAAACACGGAACTTTAAAAAGCACGTAGTTTTCAAAAAACTTACTTAATTTTACTATTCTAGGTGTATTTCCAAAGAATTAGAACATTTTATAAATTTCACGTCAATTTTCCAAAAACAAGTCATTTTATTGCTCACTGTTTTTATATTTTACGGGTATTTTAAGAATTCTTGGATTTTCAAGTCCTAAACAAATTTTAAGCACCGCGTGAATTTTCAAAAAAAATTAATAATTTTAAATTTTCACGGTGATTTTCATGTTTCTTAAGTAAATTAAGACTTTGACGTGAATTTTTAAAGTTCTTAAGTAAATTCAAAATTTCACGTTAATTTATTAATTTTAAAAATTAACGTGAATTTTAAACATCTTCAATAACTCACGTTTCAATTTGAAAATGTTACTTGAATTTTGATATACCTAACTGAAAAAAAAATTAAAATTTACTTCAATTTTCCATAGCAATATTTTTTTATGTCGACTTTCAATAATTTTAAAATATCACGTAAGTATAAACAACTACGTAAAATTAAAAAACAATTGATAAAATATTAAGAAATTCCTTTCATAATTACTTTAATTTTCAAAAAAAAATAAAATTAAAATAATCTTAAAAATATTGTTCTATGTGCAAAGTGACGAAGTGCATACGGGCCTTTTGCTTGAAAAATTTCAAAACAAAATCGTTTTTTCTTCACGAATTTACATTGCCCATTCCTTACCTACCCAGCAAAAAAAATTCAAATAATTCCCCTTTGCAAAAAAGAAATGAAGAAAAAAGTCTTTTCTCCTAACTCCCTCCAACTCCCATAAATTTCCATTCCAATTTTATACATCCTTCTCTATCTTCTGTTATTTCCTCAACACTCATATTTATTATTCTTTTTCTTTGTGACTACCCCATTTTCAAGTCTACACTCGTCTCCACTTCAGGTTGGAAAAAGCTTCCGTCCGTCTCATCAGAGGTCGCGTCGTTCGTTCCTCTTCATAGTAGTACTATCCATTTCATATACAAAGCGTTCGTAACGAAAAAACCAGAAAAGAGCTCGAAAAATATTAACTTTACTGAAAGAATTTATATGAACGAGTATCAATATTATGACTGTAAAAGCATAATAAAATGTGTTTATTTCTAAATCAGATGGAACACATAATAAAAAAACTTAAATATCCATGTGCGTTGTATATATATATATATATTATATGGCCATTGTATATAGATTTGCATAGTACTCTCATGAACACGTTCCAAACGTTGTGTGATGTGGTCGTTTGAGGCCGCACTTGTATATACACAGAAACAGCAACCAAAAAATCTATATACAATGAAATGACCCTTTTCTGGTGTTTTCTTATGGGAAATGCATTGCACGACAAATTGAAAAAAAATCTATCTCCAATTGAGGGTTCACGCGTTGACTACCAGGTGGCGTGCTACCAAGTGCCAATAGTTTTTTTTTTTTTCAGTATTAACCAATCGAACTACCTTAACGACGTAATTAAAAAAAAAGCTTTGAGAGCACTCTAGTGAGAATTTCCTTTCAATGTGCTCAATTCACAGAGCACTCTAGTGAGAATTTCCTATCAAGGAGCTCAATTAACATAGCCCTCTAGTGACAATTTCCTTTCCAATAAGCAGAGCCATCTAGTGAGAATTTCCTTTCAAGTAGCCCAATTAACAGAGTCCTCTAGTGAGAATTTCTTTGCAATAAGCTCAATTAACAGAGCATTTTAAATGGTTTCGATTTACACTAGGTGTATTTTTTCGGAGTATGGTTGTACAAAAAGCTGGGAAAGAGGAAATTTTCTTGTACTTGGTTTAGGTACTTACTTTATCGAAGACGTATTGCAATGGAGACTTTTAAATCAACAAGTTCCTCTGATGGCAAAATAAGGAATTGTATCTGAATGTACACAAATTATTTTTGTTTGTTGTTTGATTTCAAAAAGGATGGTGCATTATTTTATTTGTAATTTGTTAGATACGTTAATAGAATTAATTAATCAATTAATGTCAATATTGTTGTCGGTCGGGAACCCATTCACTCTATAGTACGAAGTAAGTGGCAACGGCAAGTGATGCAATGAAACCCTCTCACCCAGGCAGGCAGATGAACTAGCCGGCCTAGAAGTAATTGACCATTGTATGTATATAGAAACTATAGTAGTACTATGGAACACGATTTTAAGTTACCCTTCTCTCTCTTTTGGTGGCGCTGGTGTTGCCTAAAAAGCAGATTGGAGAGATCGAAATGAAGGTAGGCAGAAAGAATATAAAATAATTTATAGAGTGAGAGGAATAATTATTTTGATTCTGACAGTTGCTGACAACAATTAGGCAGGGTAAAGGAGATAGGTGAGTCAGCTGATGGGTGTTATGGCAACGAGGGGAAAATGAAAAGAATTTATTGGGCTGTGGATTTATTCAACGCATTTTGCACTTTTCATGTATGTAGAAGTATAGATATAGCTATATTATTTTCAATTTTCAAATAATTTCGTGTATTTTATTTGATTTTGTGAGATTTGAGATATTAAGAGAGCTATGTTGCATTTTCATGTCTTACAGATACATTTAAAGTTTTTTTTTCTTGCTTGTGGTAGAATTTACTATACGTATGTATTTGGTTTTTGGGAACTATGTACGTTGCGAATTTTCATGTTTTACAGAAACATTATATTTTTTTTCTTGCAAGTGATAGATAGAATTGAATTGAATAGGTATTTGATTTTTGTCATTTGTTTACAGTCATATTTTCATGATATCTTTTTTTATTTCTTTTTTATAGGTACATGATATCCTTTTAATTTCTCAAATCTGAAGAAATGACCATTTGAAAATTAAAGGAGGATAAAATTGATGTACCTAAAATCACTAAAAATAGTTTATGCAACCGTTTTTTGTTTTTAATTTTACTGCTTAAAAAAGGTTTCCGTGCGAATTTCAATCAGTAAAATTAAAAAAGTGTTTTTTACAAAAAATTTCTTGAACAAAATCAAATACATGTTTTTAAAAATAAACGTATTTGTGTATTCATTTTTCAGTAAATTTAAAATATCACGTCAATTTTCAAAATTTTTAAGTAAATTTGAGATACCACGTGAATTTTAGTATTTTTAACAAATCGAAAAATTTAACCTGAATTTTCAAGTTTAAATAATTTTCACGTGAATTTTTGTAACTCAAATGAAGTTAAAAATTTCACATGGATAGTTCTCAATGAAATTTTAAATTTTAAAAAGTTTTTTAGTAAATTAAGTACCTACATATTTAATTCCAAAAATTTCACGTGAAATTTCAAAAGTTTTAATTATTTAAAAAAATTTCGTAGTTTTAACCTTTTTCTTTTGATTTTCCTGTGGATTTTTCGAAGTTCTCAAAGAAATTTAAAATTTCTTGTGAATTTTCGAGAAATTTCACGTGAGTTTTCAAAATAAAACACCGAACTTTAAAAAAACAC
The DNA here is from genome assembly GCA_958431115.1 of Syrphus vitripennis. Taxonomy (NCBI): domain Eukaryota; kingdom Metazoa; phylum Arthropoda; class Insecta; order Diptera; family Syrphidae; genus Syrphus; species Syrphus vitripennis. The sequence continues at coordinate 71,382,470 of OY288108.1, forward strand.
GTAGTTTTAATATTCCAGGTTAATTCTCAAGAAATTACATTATTTTATAAATTTCAAGTGAATTTTCAAAAAAAACACGGAACTTTAAAAAGCACGTAGTTTTCAAAAAACTTACTTAATTTTACTATTCTAGGTGTATTTCCAAAGAATTAGAACATTTTATAAATTTCACGTCAATTTTCCAAAAACACGTCATTTTATTGCTCACTGTTTTTATATTTTACGGGTATTTTAAGAATTCTTGGATTTTCAAGTCCTAAACAAATTTTAAGCACCGCGTGAATTTTCAAAAAAAATTAATAATTTTAAATTTTCACGGTGATTTTCATGTTTCTTAAGTAAATTAAGACTTTGACGTGAATTTTTAAAGTTCTTAAGTAAATTCAAAATTTCACGTTAATTTATTAATTTTAAAAATTAACGTGAATTTTAAACATCTTCAACAACTCACGTTTCAATTTGAAAATGTTACTTGAATTTTGATATACCTAACTGAAAAAAAAATTAAAATTTACTTCAATTTTCCATAGCAATATTTTTTTATGTCGACTTTCAATAATTTTAAAATATCACGTAAGTATAAACAACTACGTAAAATTAAAAAACAATTGATAAAATATTAAGAAATCTCTTTCATAATTACTTTAATTTTCAAAAAAAAATAAAATTAAAATAATCTTAAAAATATTGTTCTATGTGCAAAGTGACGAAGTGCATACGGGCCTTTTGCTTGAAAAATTTCAAAACAAAATCGTTTTTTCTTCACGAATTTACATTGCCCATTCCTTACCTACCCAGCAAAAAAAATTCAAATAATTCCCCTTTGCAAAAAAGAAATGAAGAAAAAAGTCTTTTCTCCTAACTCCCTCCAACTCCCATAAATTTCCATTCCAATTTTATACATCGTTCTCTATCTTCTGTTATTTCCTCAACACTCATATTTATTATTCTTTTTCTTTGTGACTACCCCATTTTCAAGTCTACACTCGTCTCCACTTCAGGTTGGAAAAAGCTTCCGTCCGTCTCATCAGAGGTCGCGTCGTTCGTTCCTCTTCATAGTAGTACTATCCATTTCATATACAAAGCGTTCGTAACGAAAAAACCAGAAAAGAGCTCGAAAAATATTAACTTTACTGAAAGAATTTATATGAACGAGTATCAATATTATGATTGTAAAAGCATAATAAAATGTGTTTATTTCTAAATCAGATGGAACACATAATAAAAAAAAATTAAATATCCATGTGCGTTGTATATATATATATATATTATATGGCCATTGTATATAGATTTGCATAGTACTCTCATGAACACGTTCCAAACGTTGTGTGATGTGGTCGTTTGAGGCCGCACTTGTATATACACAGAAACAGCAACCAAAAAATCTATATACAATGAAATGACCCTTTTCTGGTGTTTTCTTATGGGAAATGCATTGCACGACAAATTGAAAAAAAATCTATCTCCAATTGAGGGTTCACGCGTTGACTACCAGGTGGCGTGCTACCAAGTGCCAATAGTTTTTTTTTTTTTTCAGTATTAACCAATCGAACTACCTTAACGACGTAATTTAAAAAAAAAAGCTTTGAGAGCACTCTAGTGAGAATTTCCTTTCAATGCGCTCAATTCACAGAGCACTCTAGTGAGAATTTCCTATCAAGGAGCTCAATTAACATAGCCCTCTAGTGAGAATTTCCTTTCAAGTAGCCCAATTAACAGAGTCCTCTAGTGAGAATTTCTTTGCAATTAGCTCAATTAACAGAGCATTTTAAATGGTTTCGATTTACACTAGGTGTATTTTTTCGGAGTATGGTTGTACAAAAAGCTGGGAAAGAGGGTATTTTCTTGTACTTGGTTTAGGTACTTACTTTATCGAAGACGTATTGCAATGGAGACTTTTAAATCAACAAGTTCCTCTGATGGCAAAATAAGGAATTGTATCTGAATGTACACAAATTATTTTTGTTTGTTGTTTGATTTCAAAAAGGATGGTGCATTATTTTATTTGTAATTTGTTAGATACGTTAATAGAATTAATTAATCAATTAATGTCAATATTGTTGTCGGTCGGGAACCCATTCACTCTATAGTACGAAGTAAGTGGCAACGGCAAGTGATGCAATGAAACCCTCTCACCCAGGCAGGCAGATGAACTAGCCGGCCTAGAAGTAATTGACCATTGTATGTATATAGAAACTATAGTAGTACTATGGAACACGATTTTAAGTTACCTTTCTCTCTCTTTTGGTGGCGCTGGTGTTGCCTAAAAAGCAGATTGGAGAGATCGAAATGAAGGTAGGCAGAAAGAATATAAAATAATTTATAGAGTGAGAGGAATAATTATTTTGATTCTGACAGTTGCTGACAACAATTAGGCAGGGTAAAGGAGATAGGTGAGTCAGCTGATGGGTGTTATGGCAACGAGGGGAAAATGAAAAGAATTTATTGGGCTGTGGATTTATTCAACGCATTTTGCACTTTTCATGTATGTAGAAGTATAGATATAGCTATATTATTTTCAATTTTCAAATAATTTCGTGTATTTTATTTGATTTTGTGAGATTTGAGATATTAAGAGAGCTATGTTGCATTTTCATGTCTTACAGATACATTTAAAGTTTTTTTTCTTGCTTGTGGTAGAATTTACTATACGTATGTATTTGGTTTTTGGGAACTATGTACGTTGCGAATTTTCATGTTTTACAGAAACATTATATTTTTTTTCTTGCAAGTGATAGATAGAACTGAATTGAATACGTATTTGATTTTTGTCATTTGTTTACAGTCATATTTTTATGATATCTTTTTTCATTTCTTTTTTATAGGTACATGATATCCTTTTAATTTCTCAAATCTGAAGAAATGACCATTTGAAAATTAAAGGAGGATAAAATTGATGTACCTAAAATCACTAAAAATAGTTTATGCAACCGTTTTTTGTTTTTAATTTTACTGCTTAAAAAAAGGTTTCCGCGCGAATTTCAATCAGTAAAATTAAAAAAAGTTTTTTTTACAAAAAATTTCTTGAACAAAATCAAATACATATTTTTAAAAATAAACGTATTTGTGTATTCATTTTTCAGTAAATTTAAAATATCACGTCAATTTTCAAAATTTTTAAGTAAATTTGAGATACCACGTGAATTCTAGTATTTTTAACAAATCGAAAAATTTAACCTGAATTTTCAAGTTTAAATAATTTTCATGTGAATTTTTGTAACTCAAATGAAGTTAAAAATTTCACGTGGATAGTTCTCAATGAAATTTTAAATTTTAAAAAGTTTTTTAGTAAATTAAGTACCTACATATTTAATTCCAAAAATTTCACGTGAAATTTCAAAAGTTTTAATTATTTAAAAAAATTTCATAGTTTTAACCTTTTTCTTTTGATTTTCCTGTGGATTTTTTGAAGTTCTCAAAGAAATTTAAAATTTCTTGTGAATTTTCGAGAAATTTCACGTGAGTTTTCAAAATAAAACACCGAACTTTAAAAAAACACGTAGTTTTAATATTCAACGGGGATATACGTTGAAACGTCGGCAGAAGTCACGGCTGCCGGCGTTGGCTTTGCCTCTCCAATAGAAGGAGGGGAGAAGTCGCCAGTGACCAACATACAACAACAGCAACGACAGCAACAACAGCAACAAGACAACACGACAAAGACAACGACCACTACACAGGACGAGGAAGACCTTCTTCTTCTCACTCCTTTTTCCAACCTCGGTGTAGAGGATGGAGTTAGCATCGGAACACTGACTGACGATGACGACGCATGTTCCGTTGCCAGCTCCACCTTCTCACGATTGTCAACCTCTTCAGTTCGGAGTAAAATCTCCAACTGCAAGAAAACAATCAAACGACTTGGCAAAAGGAGTTGGGAAGAACTGACCGACACCGAACGCCTACGACTTCAGAGCGCTCGTGCTTTCCTGGAGAATGATCCTAAGAAGGCAGGAGGGGCCCTTGCCCCACCGTCCAAAGAGGTAACCTCTTCAGGAAGTACGAGCGTTTGCACTCTAATGGGACCGCCCAATCCTCCGACTGTGGCCAAGACCAAGTCAAAGATTGGACGAATCTCATTGGATACGGACATTACTAGAACGCCTACGTTGACGCCAACCACGCAGACAACAGGATCACTTCCCTCAACCGGGAAAATGGAACTGTTGGAGGCAGGGATGGAGGAGCCGTGTGGGAGTTGCGCTGGGGGCACTAGCCCCGCAGGTAACTCCGGCGCGACCCTTCCATCTTCGTCGAGCAGAAGTAGCGTCATTGACCTTACGATAAACACGACGACGAACACCGTTATTGAGACCAAGGCCTCACAGAGAGCTGGAAGTCTCAATGAACGTATACAGAAGAAGAGAAGACGTAACGCTGAGAGGATTGTCCGACGTCTTTCTAGCAAGAAACCCGAAACTTTAACGGCCAGGGAGAAGCTAGCGTTGGACAATGCCACTCAAAGACTTAAGACTTTGACGACCACTGACAAGACGACAATCAAAAGAACAAAGACCTTGAGGACGGTAAGGGAGACGGTTGGCACTTTGCCCCACCCCGGACCAAGCTCAACGGCGTTCAAAAGAACTAGGCAAGACGACAAGTCTTCGCCTACGAACCCCTCACCGAAAACGAAAAAACCGAAGACCTTGATCACGGAAGGGACCATCGAGAAGCGGCAATTTGCTATTGCAGATTTTAACGTACCTTCTCGGAAACTTTCGAACGATCAATGGCAACTGATGGAAGTCAGAATCCTGGACGAGGTTAACGATGCTATCGTTAAGAATGGGCAACCGCCCCTCTTCGGTAGCTTAAGAACCGTCCACGGATTCAAGCTGCTGACATGCGAGGACGGCAACACTCTCGTTTGGCTGCAAGACTTCGTCAAAAGAACGGTAGCTCCCTGGCCTAACGCTGATCTTCGCCTTATAAGTGTTAAGGAAATTAAAGACCTCAACAAACCTAAGGCGAAGATGATGCTACGGGGTCCGACCATCCCGAGAGACCGGATTGAAAGATATCTGCAATCCCTAAACACCGACCAACTCAGTGCGAACTGGAAGGTGCTTGAGATAGGGGAGCAGACGAAGGACGGTACAGAAGTGGTTGTGCAGCTTAGTCACAAGTCTATACCACTTCTGAAGAAAATTAGCTTCAAGGTGCGCATCGGGATAAACCGGTGCAAACTGAGATTAATAGCCAAGCAGAACAATCAAGTAAGTAAGAGGCGGGAGGTTTTTAATGTAAATGAAAATGAAATTAATACAAATTAATCTTCAACATAGTAAAGCCGCCAGCGCCAACCTTGTCTACCTCATGGAGAGTAGACAAATAGACATCGCCCTTATCCAAGAACCCTGGATTGGACCAGGTGGCATAATTAAGGGTTTACACTCAAAGGGACTTACGCTGTTCAAAACTGCACAAGCGGTAGCAAACAGTAATTTTAGAACTTGTATTGTAGCTAGGAAACAGTTTAATCTCTTTCTTTTATCTACATATAGCAATACAGATCAGACTGCCGTGAAGCTAGAGCGGATCGGGCTCCCACCACTCATCCTGGCATCCTGCTACATGCCTTACGACGGGACGGAGGGGCCACCTGCGGATCTCACGGGCCAGCTCGTGGAGCGAGCAGCTGATGAAAAATGGGACTTGGTCCTTGGATGTGATGCTAACTCACATCATGCTCAATGGGGCAGCACCGACACTAACGTTAGAGGTGAGTCTCTTTTTGAATTTATAATAGAACATAATTTACTAGTCGCAAATAGGGGCAACGAGCCCACTTTTGTTACTAAAAATAGAGAAGAAGTGATCGATATAACTGTCACTAATAACGCAGATACAGTTTCTATCGATCAATGGAATGTCCTCAAGGAGGAATCATTCTCAGATCATAAACTTATAGGCTTCTTGATAAACGATACAGTGGAAACTCCGAAACCCTATAGGAATCTCAGGAATACTAACTGGGATCTCTTTAATAAGGTATTAGAGATGAGAAGCAGAAATCTCAGTAACACTGTTATTCAAGAACCCAAACACATTGACCAAGCATCTGACGAACTCAGGGTGATTCTAAATGACGCCTTTGAGAAAAGTTGTCCACTAAAACACATAGGGAAGGGAAAAAAGAAACCACCATGGTGGACCTTACAACTCAGCAAATTGAGAAAAGAAACGAGAAAACTTTTCAATGTTGCTAAGAGTACTAGAAACGATAATGACTGGGATATATATAAAGACAGTCAGCGAAAATTTAAAGCAGAAACTCAAAGAGCGAAACGAAGCTCATGGAGAACTTTTTGCAGTGAAATCGAGAGTACCAACGAATCGGCCAGATTAAGGAAAATTCTTTCCAAAGACTCAATCCCTCTGGGATCTCTCAAGATACCCACTGGGAGCTGGACCGAATCCTGCAATGAGACTCTTGAACACTTGATAACTACTCACTTTCCAGGTTGCGGGTCAATAGACAGCAATCTGGAAACAGAATCCTACACGGAACAAGCTGTACCATCGGACATTATAACGGATGAAAAGATCAGATGGGCATTCCATTCCTTTTCTCCATATAAATCTCCTGGACTCGACGGCATATTTCCAATGATGTTACAAAAAAGCGAAACCCTTATAATACCGCTCCTGAGAAATATATTTATTAACAGTATAAAATGGGGATACGTTCCCTTATCATGGCGCGAAGTCAAAGTGGTTTTTATTCCAAAAGCTGGCAAACCCAGCCACACGGAAGCAAAAGACTTCAGACCAATCAGCCTGACATCGTTTATTCTTAAAACGTTTGAAAGACTGTTGGACCTACATATTCGAGGCACTCTGAAGCTGGTTGAAATATCCCCAGCTCAGCACGCCTACACTAAAGGGAAGAGTGTAGAAACCGCCCTTCATAGCGTCGTTAGCACGGTGGAAAAAACCCTAAGCGACAAAGAATATACCCTTGCTGCGTTTCTCGATATTGAAGGTGCCTTTAATAACGTGAAGAATGAAGCAGTAAAAAGAGCCCTGGTAGACAATAAAGTCGATAATTGTATAATAAATTGGGTTATGTGCATGTTAAAAAACAGACAAATTAACTCAGAACTAGCAGGTATAAAGATGAGAATAAACACATCTAGAGGTACCCCACAAGGAGGAGTCTTGTCACCGCTTCTTTGGGTGCTAGTTATGAACTCAATCTTACTCGATCTGAAATACTGTGGAGTAAAAGTAGTAGCCTATGCTGACGACCTTGCGTTATTAGCAACAGGTAAATTCTTACCCACTATCAGCGAACAGATTGAATACGCCCTTTCTAAGGTTAACAAATGGACTAAGAAATGTGGACTGATGGTTAACCCGTCAAAAACAGAACTAGTCCTCTTCACAAACAAAACGAAAATACCAATCTTCAGAATTCCTTCAATCGAAGGTACACCTCTGAAGATTTCAGATAAAGCGAAATATCTTGGTGTGATTCTAGATAGGAAACTAAACTGGAGTCTTAACACTAAGGAACGAGCCAAAAAAGGAATGATTGCATTCTATTCTTGCAACAGAATCTTTGGGAAATCCTGGGGACCAAGTCCAAAAATTATCAGGTGGATGTATTTGGCAATAATTAGACCAATACTAACTTATGGTAATCTGGTCTGGTGGAATGCAATTGAGAAAAGCACAAACCTAAAAACTCTGACAAAGGTACAGAGACTTGCGTGCATTGGGATTACAGGAACTATGAAGTCCACTCCAACTGCAGGGTTGGAGACAATACTCAACCTGAAGCCCTTAGACCTCTTCGTACAAGAATCTGCAGCATATAGCGCCTTACGGCTAAAACAGACTAATTCCTGGAAAAACAGCACAAAAGGTCATGCTCAGATTCTTCACAAATATTCGAGTGATAGTATCATCACGGACTATAAAACACCCGAATTTGACTTTCATAAACCATTCAAAACTGCTTTTCCAAACAGAGAAGAATGGTTAAACAATGAACCACACACCAGTGAATCTGCTATAGCAATATATACAGATGGCTCCAAAATGGACACGGGTGTTGGCGCAGGTTTCTTCTCAGAATCTCTTGAGCTAAACAACTCAATTAGGCTGCCAAATTATAGCAGTGTCTTCCAAGCGGAGGTCATGGCAGTGACAACAGCTGCTAGACAGGTATCAATGATGGCGATACCACGGGCTGATATCACCTTTTACATTGATAGCCAAGCGGCAATAAAAGCGATTTCTGCCGATATTATTAAATCGAAGCTTGTTACTTGCTGCCACGAAGAACTAAGGGTTCTTGGCACGCAGCATAATATTAGACTCTGCTGGGTCCCGGGGCACAGCGAGATACCGGGTAATGAAAAAGCCGATGAGTTAGCAAGGCAAGGATCAGCGCTTGACGCCAGTCAAGCTGAGCTAGTCCATATCCCACCATGCGACATTAAAAAGAAAATTTCTGATTCAATTCTAGAAAAATCCAATGAAAGGTGGAGTCTACTTGACACCTGTGATACTACTAGGAAATTATGGCCCTGTTTCAATAAACAGAAGACGGACAAAATTATGCAACTTAGTAAGAAATCCCTTCGCTCTCTTACGAGCATAATCACCGGACATAACTTACTGAATTACCATAAACTCAAAATGAAACTCAGTACAGACGACTTATGCAGGGGATGTGGAGACGAAGAAGTGCACGAAGACACAATGCATTTTCTCTGTCACTGTCCCGCGCTCTGTCGCCAAAGAAGAAAATTTCTTGGTAGATACTTCTTCGATAATCTCGAAGATCTATCAAATACACCAGAAATCCGCATATTGAATTTCATCAATGCCTCTAAATGGCTTGATTAACTGTAGAACACATAGGTTTTTATCATGAAATAAGTAATTAAGGGTAACACAATGGATCTACATTGATCTAAGTGTGACGATAGCTACATCAATTGTCAGCCCAATAACCTAACCTAACCTAATATTCCAGGTTAATTCTCAAGAAATTACATTATTTTATAAATTTCAAGTGAATTTTTAAAAAAAACACGGAACTTTAAAAAGCACGTAGTTTTCAAAAAACTTACTTAATTTTACTATTCTAGGTGTATTTCCAAAGAATTAGAACATTTTATAAATTTCACGTCAATTTTCCAAAAACACGTCATTTTATTGCTCACTGTTTTTATATTTTACGGGTATTTTAAGAATTCTTGGATTTTCAAGTCCTAAACAAATTTTAAGCACCGCGTGAATTTTCAAAAAAAAATTAATAATTTTAAATTTTCACGGTGATTTTCATGTTTCTTAAGTAAATTAAGACTTTGACGTGAATTTTTAAAGTTCTTAAGTAAATTCAAAATTTCACGTTAATTTATTAATTTTAAAAATTAACGTGAATTTTAAACATCTTCAATAACTCACGTTTCAATTTGAAAATGTTACTTGAATTTTGAAATACCTAACTGGAAAAAAAATTAAAATTTACTTCAATTTTCCATAGCAATATTTTTTTATGTCGACTTTCAATAATTTTAAAATATCACGTAAGTATAAACAACTACGTAAAATTAAAAAACAATTGATAAAATATTAAGAAATTCCTTTCATAATTACTTTAATTTTCAAAAAAAAATAAAATTAAAATAATCTTAAAAATATTGTTCTATGTGCAAAGTGACGAAGTGCATACGGGCCTTTTGCTTGAAAAATTTCAAAACAAAATCGTTTTTTCTTCACGAATTTTCATTGCCCATTCCTTACCTACCCAGCAAAAAAAATTCAAATAATTCCCCTTTGCAAAAAAGAAATGAAGAAAAAAGTCTTTTCTCCTAACTCCCTCCAACTCCCATAAATTTCCATTCCAATTTTATACATCCTTCTCTATCTTCTGTTATTTCCTCAACACTCATATTTATTATTCTTTTTCTTTGTGACTACCCCATTTTCAAGTCTACACTCGTCTCCACTTCAGGTTGGAAAAAGCTTCCGTCCGTCTCATCAGAGGTCGCGTCGTTCGTTCCTCTTCATAGTAGTACTATCCATTTCATATACAAAGCGTTCGTAACGAAAAAACCAGAAAAGAGCTCGAAAAATATTAACTTTACTGAAAGAATTTATATGAACGAGTATCAATATTATGATTGTAAAAGCATAATAAAATGTGTTTATTTCTAAATCAGATGGAACACATAATAAAAAAACTTAAATATCCATGTGCGTTGTATATATATATATATATTATATGGCCATTGTATATAGATTTGCATAGTACTCTCATGAGCACGTTCCAAACGTTGTGTGATGTGGTCGTTTGAGGCCGCACTTGTATATACACAGAAACAGCAACCAAAAAATCTATATACAATGAAATGACCCTTTTCTGGTGTTTTCTTATGGGAAATGCATTGCACGACAAATTGAAAAAAAATCTATCTCCAATTGAGGGTTCACGCGTTGACTACCAGGTGGCGTGCTACCAAGTGCCAATAGTTTTTTTTTCAGTATTAACCAATCGAACTACCTTAACGACGTAATTTAAACAAAAAAAGCTTTGAGAGCACTCTAGTGAGAATTTCCTTTCAATGCGCTCAATTCACAGAGCACTCTAGTGAGAATTTCCTATCAAGGAGCTCAATTAACATAGCCCTTTGGTGAGAATTTCCTTTCAAGTAGCCCAATTAACAGAGTCCTCTAGTGAGAATTTCTTTGCAATAAGCTCAATTAACAGAGCATTTTAAATGGTTTCGATTTACACTAGGTGTATTTTTTCGGAGTATGGTTGTACAAAAAGCTGGGAAAGAGGAAATTTTCTTGTACTTGGTTTAGGTACTTACTTTATCGAAGACGTATTGCAATGGAGACTTTTAAATCAACAAGTTCCTCTGATGGCAAAATAAGGAATTGTATCTGAATGTACACAAATTATTTTTGTTTGTTGTTTGATTTCAAAAAGGATGGTGCATTATTTTATTTGTAATTTGTTAGATACGTTAATAGAATTAATTAATCAATTAATGTCAATATTGTTGTCGGTCGGGAACCCATTCACTCTATAGTACGAAGTAAGTGGCAACGGCAAGTGATGCAATGAAACCCTCTCACCCAGGCAGGCAGATGAACTAGCCGGCCTAGAAGTAATTGACCATTGTATGTATATAGAAACTATAGTAGTACTATGGAACACGATTTTAAGTTACCTTTCTCTCTCTTTTGGTGGCGCTGGTGTTGCCTAAAAAGCAGATTGAAGAGATCGAAATGAAGGTAGGCAGAAAGAATATAAAATAATTTATAGAGTGAGAGGAATAATTATTTTGATTCTGACAGTTGCTGACAACAATTAGGCAGGGTAAAGGAGATAGGTGAGTCAGCTGATGGGTGTTATGGCAACGAGGGGAAAATGAAAAGAATTTATTGGGCTGTGGATTTATTCAACGCATTTTGCACTTTTCATGTATGTAGAAGTATAGATATAGCTATATTAGCCGTGTTTTATGAACAATTGATAGCAACTCAGTAAAATTTTTACACACAAACAATAACAAATAAATTTATTTTCACTTTTTGTTTTGCTTAGAAACAATAACAAAGTTTTTATAATCACTTTTTTGTTATTGTTTTTGTGTGTAAAATTTTTTGCTGAGTTGCTATCAATTGTTCATAAAACACGGCTATTATTTTCAATTTTCAAATAATTTCGTGTATTTTATTTGATTTTGTGAGATTTGAGATATTAAGAGAGCTATGTTGCATTTTCATGTCTTACAGATACATTTAAAGTTTTTTTTTCTTGCTTGTGGTAGAATTTACTATACGTATGTATTTGGTTTTTGGGAACTATGTACGTTGCCAATTTTCATGTTTTACAGAAACATTATATTTTTTTTCTTGCAAGTAATAGATAGAATTGAATTGAATAGGTATTTGATTTTTGTCATTTGTTTACAGTCATATTTTTATGATATCTTTTTTTATTTCTTTTTTATAGGTACATGATATCCTTTTAATTTCTCAAATCTGAAGAAATGACCATTTGAAAATTAAAGGAGGATAAAATTGATGTACCTAAAATCACTAAAAATAGTTTATGCAACCGTTTTTTGTTTTTAATTTTACTGCTTAAAAAAGGTTTCCGTGCGAATTTCAATCAGTAAAATTAAAAAAGTGTTTTTTACAAAAAATTTCTTGAACAAAATCAAATACATGTTTTTAAAAATAAACGTATTTGTGTATTCATTTTTCAGTAAATTTAAAATATCACGTCAATTTTCAAAATTTTTAAGTAAATTTGAGATACCACGTGAATTTTAGTATTTTTAACAAATCGAAAAATTTAACCTGAATTTTCAAGTTTAAATAATTTTCACGTGAATTTTTGTAACTCAAATGAAGTTAAAAATTTCACATGGATAGTTCTCAATGAAATTTTAAATTTTAAAAAGTTTTTTAGTAAATTAAGTACCTACATATTTAATTCCAAAAATTTCACGTGAAATTTCAAAAGTTTTAATTATTTAAAAAAATTTCATAGTTTTAACCTTTTTCTTTTGATTTTCCTGTGGATTTTTTGAAGTTCTCAAAGAAATTTAAAATTTCTTGTCAATTTTCGAGAAATTTCACGTGAGTTTTCAAAATAAAACACCGAACTTTAAAAAAACACGTAGTTTTAATATTCCAGGTTAATTCTCAAGAAATTACATTATTTTATAAATTTCAAGTGAATTTTCAAAAAAAAACACGGAACTTTAAAAAGCACGTAGTTTTCAAAAAACTTACTTAATTTTACTATTCTAGGTGTATTTCCAAAGAATTAGAACATTTTATAAATTTCACGTCAATTTTCCAAAAACACGTCATTTTATTGCTCACTGTTTTTATATTTTACGGGTATTTTAAGAATTCTTGGATTTTCAAGTCCTAAACAAATTTTAAGCACCGCGTGAATTTTCAAAAAAAATTAATAATTTTAAATTTTCACGGTGATTTTCATGTTTCTTAAGTAAATTAAGACTTTGACGTGAATTTTTAAAGTTCTTAAGTAAATTCAAAATTTCACGTTAATTTATTAATTTTAAAAATTAACGTGAATTTTAAACATCTTCAATAACTCACGTTTCAATTTGAAAATGTTACTTGAATTTTGATATACCTAACTGAAAAAAAAATTAAAATTTACTTCAATTTTCCATAGCAATATTTTTTTATGTCGACTTTCAATAATTTTAAAATATCACGTAAGTATAAACAACTACGTAAAATTAAAAAACAATTGATAAAATATTAAGAAATTCCTTTCATAATTACTTTAATTTTCAAGAAAAAATAAAATTAAAATAATCTTAAAAATATTGTTCTATGTGCAAAGTGACGAAGTGCATACGGGCCTTTTGCTTGAAAAATTTCAAAACAAAATCGTTTTTTCTTCACGAATTTTCATTGCTCATTCCTTACCTACCCAGCAAAAAAAATTCAAATAATTCCCCTTTGCAAAAAAGAAATGAAGAAAAAAGTCTTTTCTCCTAACTCCCTCCAACTCCCATAAATTTCCATTCCAATTTTATACATCGTTCTCTATCTTCTGTTATTTCCTCAACACTCATATTTATTATTCTTTTTCTTTGTGACTACCCCATTTTCAAGTCTACACTCGTCTCCACTTCAGGTTGGAAAAAGCTTCCGTCCGTCTCATCAGAGGTCGCGTCGTTCGTTCCTCTTCATAGTAGTACTATCCATTTCATATACAAAGCGTTCGTAACGAAAAAACCAGAAAAGAGCTCGAAAAATATTAACTTTACTGAAAGAATTTATATGAACGAGTATCAATATTATGATTGTAAAAGCATAATAAAATGTGTTTATTTCTAAATCAGATGGAACACATATAAAAAAACTTAAATATCCATGTGCGTTGTATATATATATATATATATTATATGGCCATTGTATATAGATTTGCATAGTACTCTCATGAACACGTTCCAAACGTTGTGTGATGTGGTCGTTTGAGGCCGCACTTGTATATACATACACAGAAACAGCAACCAAAAAATACAATGAAATGACCCTTTTCTGGTGTTTTCTTATGGGAAATGCATTGCACGACAAATTGAAAAAAAATCTATCTCCAATTGAGGGTTCACGCGTTGACTACAAGGTGGCGTGCTACCAAGTGCCAATAGTTTTTTTTTTTCAGTATTAACCAATCGAACTACCTTAACGACGTAATTTAAAAAAAAAAAGCTTTGAGAGCACTCTAGTGAGAATTTCCTTTCAATGCGCTCAATTCACAGAGCACTCTAGTGAGAATTTCCTATCAAGGAGCTCAATTAACATAGCCCTCTAGTGACAATTTCCTTTCCAATAAGCAGAGCCATCTAGTGAGAATTTCCTTTCAAGTAGCCCAATTAACAGAGTCCTCTAGTGAGAATTTCTTTGCAATTAGCTCAATTAACAGAGCATTTTAAATGGTTTCGATTTACACTAGGTGTATTTTTTCGGAGTATGGTTGTATGCTGGGAAAGAGGAAATTTTCTTGTACTTGATTTAGGTACTTACTTTATCGAAGACGTATTGCAATGGAGACTTTTAAATCAACAAGTTCCTCTGATGGCAAAATAAGGAATTGTATCTGAATGTACACAAATTATTTTTGTTTGTTGTTTGATTTCAAAAAGGATGGTGCATTATTTTATTTGTAATTTGTTAGATACGTTAATAGAATTAATTAATCAATTAATGTCAATATTGTTGTCGGTCGGGAACCCATTCACTCTATAGTACGAAGTAAGTGGCAACGGCAAGTGATGCAATGGAACCCTCTCACCCAGGCAGGCAGATGAACTAGCCGGCCTAGAAGTAATTGACCATTGTATGTATATAGAAACTATAGTAGTACTATGGAACACGATTTTAAGTTACCTTTCTCTCTCTTTTGGTGGCGCTGGTGTTGCCTAAAAAGCAGATTGGAGAGATCGAAATGAAGGTAGGCAGAAAGAATATAAAATAATTTATAGAGTGAGAGGAATAATTATTTTGATTCTGACAGTTGCTGACAACAACTAGGCAGGGTAAAGGAGATAGGTGAGTCAGCTGATGGGTGTTATGGCAACGAGGGGAAAATGAAAAGAATTTATTGGGCTGTGGATTTATTCAACGCATTTTGCATTTTTCATATATGTAGAAGTATAGATATAGCTATATCTATATTATTTTCAATTTTCAAATAATTTCGTGTATTTTATTTGATTTTGTGAGATTTGAGTTATTAAGAGAGCTACGAGTATGTTGCATTTTCATGTCTTACAGATACATTTAAAGTTTTTTTTTCTTGCTTGTGGTAGAATTTACTATACGTATTTGGTTTTTGGGAACTATGTACGTTGCGAATTTTCATGTTTAACAGAAACATTATGAACAAAATCAAATACATATTTTTAAAAATAAACGTATTTGTGTATTCATTTTTCAGTAAATTTAAAATATCACGTCAATTTTCAAAATTTTTAAGTAAATTTGAGATACCACGTGAATTCTAGTATTTTTAACAAATCGAAAAATTTAACCTGAATTTTCAAGTTTAAATAATTTTCACGTGAATTTTTGTAACTCAAATGAAGTTAAAAATTTCACGTGGATAGTTCTCAATGAAATTTTAAATTTTAAAAAGTTTTTTAGTAAATTAAGTACCTACATATTTAATTCCAAAAATTTCACGTGAAATTTCAAAAGTTTTAATTATTTAAAAAAATTTCATAGTTTTAACCTTTTTCTTTTGATTTTCCTGTGGATTTTTTGAAGTTCTCAAAGAAATTTAAAATTTCTTGTGAATTTTCGAGAAATTTCACGTGAGTTTTCAAAATAAAACACCGAACTTTAAAAAAACACGTAGTTTTAATATTCCAGGTTAATTCTCAAGAAATTCCATTATTTTATAAATTTCAAGTGAATTTTCAAAAAAAACACGGAACTTTAAAAAGCACGTAGTTTTCAAAAAACTTACTTAATTTTACTATTCTAGGTGTATTTCCAAAGAATTAGAACATTTTATAAATTTCACGTCAATTTTCCAAAAACACGTCATTTTATTGCTCACTGTTTTTATATTTTACGGGTATTTTAAGAATTCTTGGATTTTCAAGTCCTAAACAAATTTTAAGCACCGCGTGAATTTTCAAAAAAAATTAATAATTTTAAATTTTCACGGTGATTTTCATGTTTCTTAAGTAAATTAAGACTTTGACGTGAATTTTTAAAGTTCTTAAGTAAATTCAAAATTTCACGTTAATTTATTAATTTTAAAAATTAACGTGAATTTTAAACATCTTCAATAACTCACTTTTCAATTTGAAAATGTTACTTGAATTTTGAAATACCTAACTGAAAAAAAAATTAAAATTTACTTCAATTTTCCATAGCAATATTTTTTTATGTCGACTTTCAATAATTTTAAAATATCACGTAAGTATAAACAACTACGTGAAATTAAAAAACAATTGATAAAATATTAGGATTCCTTTCATAATTACTTCAATTTTCAAGAAAAAATAAAATTAAAATAATCTTAAAAATATTGTTCTATGTGCAAAGTGACGAAGTGCATACGGGCCTTTTGCTTGAAAAATTTCAAAACAAAATCGTTTTTTCTTCACGAATTTTCATTGCCCATTCCTTACCTACCCAGCAAAAAAAATTCAAATAATTCCCCTTTGCAAAAAAGAAATGAAGAAAAAAGTCTTTTCTCCTAACTCCCTCCAACTCCCATAAATTTCCATTCCAATTTTATACATCGTTCTCTATCTTCTGTTATTTCCTCAACACTCATATTTATTATTCTTTCTCTTTGTGACTACCCCACTTTCAAGTCTACACTCGTCTCCACTTCAGGTTGGAAAAAGCTTCCGTCCGTCTCATCAGAAGTCGCGTCGTTCGTTCCTTTTCATAGTAGTACTATCCATTTCATATACAAAGGAGCGTGTTAAACGATTCTCTATGATTTATCTTGTAAATCATATTCTGGTCGCAATCCTGGATCACTGTTGCTACAGTGACCGGTCTTTTCCTTTCACTGTTGTCTGCAATTTGTAGACTTTTGGAATAACTTGCTGGCCAACCGTTATCCTGGCCGTGCAGAAACAGTGGACCATAAAACCAAATTGTGCATGATGCATTGTATATGGAATTGAATAGTACTATTATGAAGAGGAACGAACGACGCGACCTCTGATGAGACGGACGGAAGCTTTTTCCAACCTGAAGTGGAGACGAGTGTAGACTTGAAAATGGGGTAGTCACAAAGAAAAAGAATAATAAATATGAGTGTTGAGGAAATAACAGAAGATAGAGAACGATGTATAAAATTGGAATGGAAATTTATGGGAGTTGGAGGGAGTTAGGAAAAAAGACTTTTTTCTTCATTTCTTTTTTGCAAAGGGGAATTATTTGATTTTTTTTTGCTAGGTAGGTAAGGAATGGGCAATGAAAATTCGTGAAGAAAAAACGATTTTGTTTTGAAATTTTTCAAGCAAAAGGAAGAATTCTTAAAATACCCGTAAAATATAAAAACAGCGAGCAATAAAATGACGTGTTTTTGGAAAATTGACGTGAAATTTATAAAATGTTCTAATTCTTTGGAAATACACCTAGAATAGTAAAAGTAAGTTTTTTGAAAACTACGTGCTTTTTAAAGTTCCGTGTTTTTTTTTTGAAAATTCACTTGAAATTTATAAAATAATGTAATTTCTTGAGAATTAACCTGGAATATTAAAACTATGTGTTTTTTTAAAGTTTGGTGTTTTTTTTTAAACTCACGTGAAATTTCTCGAAAATTTACAAGAAATTTTAAATTTTTTCGAGAACTACGAAAAATCCACATTAAAATTATAAGAAAAAGGTTAAAACTATGAACTATGAAATTTTTTTAAATAATTAAAACTTTTGAAATTTCACGTGAAATTTTTGGAATTAAATATGTAGGTACTTAATTTACTAAAAAACTTTTTAAAATTTAAAATTTCATTGAGAACTATCCACGTGAAATTTTTAACTTCATTTGAGTTACAAAAATTCACGTGAAAATTATTTAAACTTTTGAAAATTCAGGTGAAATTTTTTGATTTGCTTAAAATACTAAAATTCACGTGGTATCTCAAATTTACTTAAAAATTTTGAAAATTGACGTGATATTTTAAATTTACTGAAAAATGAATATACAAATACCTACGTTTATTTTTAAAAATATGTATTTGATATTGTTCAAGAAATTTTCTTTCAAGCAATAATTTTTTTGTAAAAAAAACTTTTTTTAATTTTACTGATGGAAATTCGCACGGAAACTTTTTTTTAAGCAGTAAAATTAAAACAAAAAACTGTTGCATAAACTATTTTTAGTGATTTTAGGTACATCAATTTTTTTATACTTTTAATTTTCAAATGGTAATTTCTTCAGATTTGAGAAATTAAAAGGATATCATGTACCTACCTATAAAAAAGAAAGATATCATAAAAATATGACTGTAACCAAATGACAAAAACCAAATACCTACAATTCTATCACTTGCAAGAAAAAAAAATACAAATGTTTCTGTAAAACATGAAATTTGGCAAGGTACATAGTTCACAAAAACCAAATACGTATAATAAATTCTATCACAAGCAAGAAAAAAAAAGTTTAAATGTATCTGTAAGACATGAAAATTTGCAACATAGCTCTCATAATATTTCAAATCTCACAAAATCAAATAAAATATACGAAATTATTTGAAAATTGAAAATAATGTAGTTATATCTATACTCCTACATATATGAAAAATGCAAAAAAACCGTTGAATAAATCCACAGCCCAATAAATTCTTTTCATTTTCCCCTTGTTGCCATAACACCCATCAGCTGGCTCACCTATCTCCTTTACCCTGCCTAATTGTTGTCAGCGACCGTCAGAATCAAAATAATTATTCCTCTCACTTCATAACTTATTCTATATTCTTTCTGCCTACCTTCATTTCGATCTCTCCAATCTGCTTTTTAGGCAACACCAGCGCCACCAAAAGAGAGAGAAAGGTAACTTAAAATCGTGTTCCATAGTAGTACTATTAGGTTATATATACAATGCATGATGTAAACTTTTCTGGTTGTAGACCTCTTGAGATTACATCTGCTGGATTATGTTTTGATGAAACATGTCGCCATTGCTCGGCAAATGTTAATCTTTGAATACTGGAAACTCGATTAGCCACAAATGTTTGGAATGATGCTGATGGTGAATTTATCCATGCAAGAACGATTTCAGAGTCTGTCCATAAGAACGTGGGGACGTCTTTAAGGTTCAAGTCATTCTTAACTCTAGCTGTTAGTTGAGCGCCTAAGACTGCAACGCATAGTTCCAGTCTTGGTAATGTCTGTTTTTTTAGTGGAGCCACCCGGGATTTTGAACATAGTAGCCTAACTATAATTGTTCAAATTTCTTAGAATTGCTCGAAGGTACACAACTGTACCATATGCCTTTTCTGATGCATCAGTAAAGGTGTGAATCTGTACTTTTGCTGGTACGTCATTGTTAAACATATGACGTGAAAAGTGGAAATTGTTTAGGCACTTCAGGTTTTCACGAAACTGCATCCATCTTGTATGTAGTTCAACTTTTAATGATTCGTCCCAAGACAACTTTAGTGACCATAGCTCCTGTACAAATATTTTAGCTGTAACGACTACTGGAGCCATTATACCCAATGGATCGAATAATTTGGCAAGATCTGAAGTAACAATTCGCTTTGTTATTCGATTTGTTGAATTTAATTTAGTTTTAACACAAAATCTGTCATTCTTTGGTTGCCATGTTAAGCCAAGTGCCTTAATTGATTCAATGCTCTCATTTCCAAAATCGAGATTGATTTCCTGGTCCTCTTTAGCGATGTCTTGGAGTAATCGGGGATGATTAGCACACCATTTCCTTAGTTTAAATCCTGCTTCATTTAACAATTGTGTGACTTGATTTTGAATTTCCAGAGTTGTAACCAAGCTGTTATCGCCAGTCAAACAGTCGTCGACATAGAAATCATTGTGTAGAGCTTTGGATCCAAGTGGAAATCTTTCACTGTTCTCCTTGGCGAGCTGCTGCAGACACTTGGTGGCTAAATATGGGGCTGCTCTTGTTCCATAGGTTACTGTATTGAGTTCATAGTAATTCAGAGGTGTCTTTTCGTCAGTTCTCCATACAATGGTTTGATATTTTCTGTCTTCTGGATGAATGATTATTTGACGATACATTTTTTGGATATCAGTGCAAAAAACATATCTTGGCAATCAAAAACGGAGTAGTAATGAGAATAGTTTGCCTTGTACTGTAGGTCCTGTGTACATGATATCGTTTAATGATAACTCTGAAGATGTTTTTGATGTTGCATCAAAAACGACTCGAAGTTTGGTGGTGCTACTGTCTTCTTTAAAAACACAGTGATGAGGTATGAAGTAACTAGGCGTTAGTATGTTATTGATGTCAATTTTGGTCATGTGACCTAAATCTTCGTACTGTTCCATAAATTGAATGTATTGATCTTTAAATTCTTTGTTCTTGTTTAATCTTCGTTCAAGGGCTAGAAACCTGTTTATTGCTATTTCCTTGGATTCTCCGAGAGAGGATGTATCTCCATGAAATGGTAGCTTAACAATGAATCTTCCTTCAGTGTTTTTTATTGTATTTTGTGCGAAATGGGCTTCACACATCTCTTCATCTCTTGATAAGTTGCTTCCTTGTGTTTCTACTTCTTCGAGGCTCCATAATCGTTCAATCATTTGATGGAGGTCGTTTTCATTATAAGTAGAGATGCCACAAGTTGCAGTATTTGATGTTGTTTCGGTCGTCCTTCCAGCTATAACCCATCCAAGAACTGTGTTTTGTAGTGTAGGTAGATCATCTGATAAGCGGATCTGCCCAATGCAAAGTAATTGATGATAGAATTCTGCACCAAGAAGAATATCGATTTTGTCTGGTCGATTGAAGAATGATGAAATGTTGAAGTGTTGTGAAGGTTGGGGAGATATGATGTTTGGTAGAACAAAAGCTTCTAATTGGGTACTAAAACCACTTGTTCTTGACTGTAATTTAACGTTTATACGTCCATGGAATTTCCTTTTTACGTTACCAATGCCTTCGATGTTAATTGATGTAAGATTTGAATGAAGACCTAGTTTTTTTACTAGGCGTTCTGTTATAAGATTCACTTGTGAACCGGAATCTAATACGGCTCTGCATTCGAAGCTTTGGCCATTGTTTGTTATCAGCTCCACGACGGCTGTACTGAGGAATATGTAATGATGCCCGTCTGGATTTTTGGATGCCGATAAACTCACTTGAGACCTTGAATTACGGTCCCCTTCTATGTTAGTTACCTGCTTGTTATTGTTGTGGCTCTCAAGATGTAAGAGCGTGTTGTGTTTTTGGTTGCACTTTAAGCAACCTCTTGACATGCAATTTTTGACACCATGGCCAATCTTTAGGCAGTTGAGACAACCTTTCAGTTTTTGAACCATTTGAATGCGTTCGTGTGTCTGCAGTTGTAGAAATTGTTTGCAAGCAAATACAGGATGTGTTCCTGACTGGCATATTTTGCAAGTTGCATTGCGTTGTGATATTACAGAAGCACATGCTCGAGGAGGTGGATCCTTCTTTTTCTGTCCAACTGATTCCAGCGATTGAAATTGATTTTCTAAGAATGACAAAAATTCTTTTATGGATTGTAGTTCCTTTGGTTTAGCAAGAGATTGCTCGTAGAGAATTCTTGTGCTTTGATCAAGCTTGTTCACAAGTAAATGTAGTAGGATGGGATCCCAAGTTGCTGTATCCACACCAATATTGCCTAGAGCCATCAAACACTCTTGCGTGATGTCGTGTAGATTTTTGATGGCCGTTGCTGATGGCTGTGGTTGTGTATGGTTAGGTTGGCCAATTATCTTTTGCAAGAGGGTAGAAGTTAGAATTCTGATATTGTTGTATCGATCTTGAAGACTGGTCCATGCTGTTTTGTAGTTATCTTCGGTCAAAGATAGATGACGAATCAAATTCTCAGCTTCTCCACTCAGATGTGTTTTGAGATACCACATCTTTTGGATGTTCGGAATGGTTTGTTTGTCTACCATTTGTGAAAATAGATCGAAGAATTGTCGCCATTTCATATAATCACCATCAAATTTAGGAATGATAACATTTGGTAAATGTAGTGAATTGTTTTTGACGATACTCATGTCATGATTGCTACTGACTTGCGGTTGTATTTTCATGGATAACGTTACAAATGCTTGTTGAACCCTTTGTTCCATGTTGATGAATTCAGACTGGTTATAACCTTCTTTTACTGGGTCATCACTTAATTCCCATATGGTGTAGTTGACAGATTCAATCTGCTGCCACAGTTGTTCAATGGATCGAAGTTTAACTTCATGGTACTGGGATGGCTCATTATCATGTATTGATAAACCATCTAGTAATCTCTCAAGAGAACACATGATTGCTCTCTGCCTTCGAATAGAACTCGTCATTTTCGATGGTTCGGGTCCTTCGATGCTGCCTGCTGATGGTGTAGATGATTTTTCGAGTTTTTCTAAGGACAGTATTGCCTCTTCGAAAATGTTTTTGTATTGTTGATACAATGCGTGTATTTCTTTGAAGTAATTCTTAGTGAAGTATTCATGGTTATATTCAGCACTAGGAATACCCTTAATTTTCAGGTCACCCTGTTCGAAGTTTTTCCACTGCTCTTGGAGTCGAAGAAGCCTTTCTTCAAAGTAGACCCTTGAAGTCTTCCGACCAGGTGAATCCTTTTTAAAATTGGAGATGATGCGTTGTATCTCCTGACCACATGCCAACTGGGTTAAAATGCAATCCTGAAACGATGTCATCTCAGCAAATGGGTGTATTAACCAGCAATGAACGGTAGATGAAGATGATGATGATGCTTATGAAGATGGTTGGTATGATCAATTGAATCACGTCGGGGTCACCAAAATGTTTAGACTCGTTTGTCTAATAGTTGTGATTAGCAAGCACTTAAACTTGATAATCTATAAATCTTAAACAAGCACTTGAACTTGTTTAAGGAACGGAGAATATTTTCAATTGATCATCCACCAAAAGACTTCTGTCAAGTTAATGATACTTTATTATGATTTCATTCATTCTTTTATACAATAAAAAATGCTTACAATACAAATTACTTATTACAAATTATTACAAAATATTACTATCTAGAACACTTGCACCAGAACCAGAAAACCAAAACAAAACAAAACGACAATATCCCCAATTGATTGACCCAGTGTAGTCGGTATGACATAATAATATTAATTGCAGTGTCAGCTTTGTATAATATGTTGTTGACTTGATGTGTTGTAATTCTGTTGCAGTGCTATTGAAATAAACATATATATATATTTTATATGGCCATTGTATATAGATTTGCATAGTACTCTCATGAACACGTTCCAAACGTTGTGTGATGTGGTCGTTTGAGGTCGCACTTGTATATACACAGAAACAGCAACCAAAAAATCTATATACAATGAAATGACCCTTTTCTGGTGTTTTCTTATGGGAAATGCATTGCACGACAAATTGAAAAAAAATCTATCTCCAATTGAGGGTTCACGCGTTGACTACCAGGTGCCGTGCTACCAAGTGCCAATAGTTTTTTTTTTTTTTTTTCAGTATTAACCAATCGAACTACCTTAACGACGTAATTTAAAAAAAAGCTTTGAGAGCACTCTAGTGAGAATTTCCTATCAAGGAGCTCAATTCACAGAGCCCTCTAGTGACAATTTCCTTTCATTTAGCTCAATAAGCAGAGCCATCTAGTGAGAATTTCCTTTCATGTAGCCCAATTAAAAGAGTCCTCTAGTGAGAATTTCTTTCTTTTACTTTTTCGGAGTATGGTTGTACAATAAGCTGGGAAAGAGGAAATTTTCTTGTACTTGGTTTAGGTACTTACTTTATCGGAGACGTATTGCAATGGAGACTTTTAAATCAACAAGTTCCTCTGATGGCAAAATAAGGAATTGTATCTGAATGTACACATTGTATATGAAATGGAATAGTACTATTATGAAGAGGAACGAACGACGCGACCTCTGATGAGACGGACGGAAGCTTTTTCCGACTTGAAGTGGAGACGAGTGTAGACCTGAGAGTGGGGTAGCTTTGTATATGAAAACTATAGTACTATCATGGTGGAAGTCGAATGGGGCGACATCTAATGTATGCCGGCAACCCTTACTCTTTTTTTTTGCGGAGAGCTTATGGAGGTTTTAAATGATATTTATTGATATTTTTTGGATGCAATTATACAAAAAATAGTCTCCTCTTGCTCCTACCACCAATTTTCGACGCTTAAAGAATCACCAAATCGAATTTTACACCTCACATTTTGCAGCGCCCCACCAGGATCGGGCAACCCTAAAAAAAACTCGCCATGAGAGTACTATAGTTTTCATATACAAAGGGGGTAGTCACAAAGAAAAAGAATAATAAATATGAGTGTTGAGGAAATAACAGAAGATAGAGAACGATGTATAAAATTGGAGTGGAAATTTATGGGAGTTGGAGGGAGTTAGGAAAAAAGACTATTTTCTTCATTTCTTTTTTGCAAAGGGGAATTATTTGAATTTTTTTTGCTAGGTAGGTAAGGAATGGGCAATGAAAATTCGTGAAGAAAATACGATTTGTTTTCAAATTTTTCAAGCAAAAGGCCCGTATGCACTTCGTCACTTTGCACATAGAAAAATATTTTTAATATTATTTTAATTTTATTTTTTCTTGAAAATTGAAGTAAGTATGAAAGGAATTTCTTAATATTTTATTAATTGTTTTTTAATTTCACGTAGTTGTTTATACTTACGTGATATTTTAAAATTAATTCTGTTGAAAATTAAAGTGAAATTTTGAATTTACTTAAGAACTTTAAAAATTCACGTCAAAGTCTTAATTTACTTAAGAAACATGAAAATCACCGTGAAAATTTAAAATTATTTAATTCTTTTGAAAATTCACGTGGTATTTAAAATTTGTTTAGGACTTAAAAATCCAAGAATTCTTAAAATACCCGTAAAATATAAAAACAGCGAGCAATAAAATGACGTGTTTTTGGAAAATTGACGTGAAATTTATAAAATGTTCTAATTCTTTGGAAATACACCTAGAATAGTAAAAGTAAGTTTTTTGAAAACTACGTGCTTTTTAAAGTTCCGTGTTTTTTTTTTGAAAATTCACTTGAAATTTATAAAATAATGTAAGTTCTTGAGAATTAACCTGGAATATTAAAACTATGTGTTTTTTTAAAGTTTGGTGTTTTTTTTTAAATTCACGTGAAATTTCTCGAAAATTTACAAGAAATTTTAAATTTTTTCGAGAACTACGAAAAATCCACAGGAAAATTAAAAGAAAAAGGTTAAAACTATGAACTATGAAATTTTTTTAAATAATTAAAACTTTTGAAATTTCACGTGAAATTTTTGGAATTAAATATGTAGGTACTTAATTTACTAAAAAACTTTTTAAAATTTAAAATTTCATTGAGAACTATCCACGTAAAATTTTTGACTTCATTTGAGTTACAAAAATTCACGTGAAAATTATTTAAACTTTTGAAAATTCAGGTGAAATTTTTTGATTTGCTTAAAATACTAAAATTCACGTGGTATCTCAAATTTACTTAAAAATTTTGAAAATTGACGTGATATTTTAAATTTACTGAAAAATGAATATACAAATACCTACGTTTATTTTTAAAAATATGTATTTGATATTGTTCAAGAAATTTTCTTTCAAGCAATAATTTTTTTGTAAAAAAACTTTTTTTAATTTTACTGATGGAAATTCGCACGGAAACTTTTTTTTAAGCAGTAAAATTAAAACAAAAAACTGTTGCATAAACTATTTTTAGTGATTTTAGGTACATCAATTTTTTTATACTTTTAATTTTCAAATGGTAATTTCTTCAGATTTGAGAAATTAAAAGGATATCATGTACCTACCTATAAAAAAGAAAGATATCATAAAAATATGACTGTAACCAAATGACAAAAACCAAATACCTACAATTCTATCACTTGCAAGAAAAAAAAAATACAAATGTTTCTGTAAAACATGAAATTTGGCAAGGTACATAGTTCACAAAAACCAAATACGTATAATAAATTCTATCACAAGCAAGAAAAAAAAAGTTTAAATGTATCTGTAAGACATGAAAATGCAACATAGCTCTCTTAATATCTCAAATCTCACAAAATCAAATAAAATACACGAAATTATTTGAAAATTGAAAATAATATAGCTATATCTATACTTCTACATATATGAAAAGTGCAAAATGCGTTGAATAAATCCACAGCCCAATAAATTCTTTTCATTTTCCCCTCGTTGCCATAACACCCATCAGCTGACTCACCTATCTCCTTTACCCTGCCTAATTGTTGTCAGCGACCGTCAGAATCAAAATAATTATTCCTCTCACTTCATAACTTATTCTATATTCTTTCTGCCTACCTTCATTTCGATCTCTCCAATCTGCTTTTTAGGCAACACCAGAGCCACCAAAAGAGAAAGAAAGGTAACTTAAAATCGTGTTCCATAGTACTACTATAGTTTCTATAGTGCCTGGTTACACGAGCGGATAAAAAAGTTAATTCTCGAAAGAGAACGCATGATTTTTAGAACAAAATCAAATACATATTTTTAAAAATAAACGTATTTGTGTATTCATTTTTCAGTAAATTTAAAATATCACTTCAATTTTCAAAATTTTTAAGTAAATTTGATATACCACGTGAATTTTAGTATTTTTAACAAATCGAAAAATTTAACCTGAATTTTCAAGTTTAAATAATTTTCACGTGAATTTTTGTAACTCAAATGAAGTTAAAAATTTCACGTGGATAATTCTCAATGAAATTTTAAATTTTAAAAAGTTTTTTAGTAAATTAAGTACCTACATATTTAATTCCAAAAATTTCACGTGAAATTTCAAAAGTTTTAATTATTTAAAAAAATTTCATAGTTTTAACCTTTTTCTTTTGATTTTCCTGTGGATTTTTCGAAGTTCTCAAAGAAATTTAAAATTTCTTGTGAATTTTCGAGAAATTTCACGTGAGTTTTCAAAAAAAAACACCGAACTTTAAAAAACACTTTTTTTTTAATATTCCAGGTTAATTCTCAAGAAATTATATTATTTTATAAATTTCAAGTGAATTTTCAAAAAAAAACACGGAACTTTAAAAAGCACGTAGTGTTCAAAAAACTTACTTAATTTTACTATTCTAGGTGTATTTCCAAAGAATTAGAACATTTTATAAATTTCACGTCAATTTTCCAAAAACACGTCATTTTATTGCTCACTGTTTTTATATTTTACGGGTATTTTAAGAATTCTTGGATTTTCAAGTCCTAAACAAATTTTAAGCACCGCGTGAATTTTCATAAAAAATTAATAATTTTAAATTTTCACGGTGATTTTCATGTTTCTTAAGTAAATTAAGACTTTGACGTGAATTTTTAAAGTTCTTAAGTAAATTCAAAATTTCACGTTAATTTATTAATTTTAAAAATTAACGTGAATTTTAAACATCTTCAATAACTCACGTTTCAATTTGAAAATGTTACTTGAATTTTGAAATACCTAACTGAAAAAAAAATTAAAATTTACTTCAATTTTCCATAGCAATATTTTTTTATGTCGACTTCCAATAATTTTAAAATATCACGTAAGTATAAACAACTACGTAAAATTAAAAAACAATTCAGTCATCGGCTGACCTTCCAACCGCAAAGACCTATCGCTATCGAGATAAAGTGTGATTTTTGCGTTTCTCTTAATTTTCCATATCCTATCGGTTCATTCTCTTAATTCTAACAACACTTTGTTATATAGTAAAAAACAAAAGTCGCTTTCTCTTACGAGTTATAGTTTTGTTTTCTTTCGGGATGGCCCCGAAACCTCATCGCCTATCGGGCAACCGATATGGCAGATATGGCTTACTTGATGAACAATCCCTTTCCGATCCTCCTGACCCCTCCCCCTCTCCCCCACAAAAAAGATCTAAAGCCTCAAGTTGTGTTTTTAGTGACAGTGTTTTCCCAATCCTACCAACAAAATCAAACTATAAAAACCCACGCTTTGTGCACATAACATCAAAAGATGGTTCCAAACCCCTATCCAAAATAAGTATTTTCATTTTGAAAAAAACAATTGACTCTATCAGCACCCAATACGAAAAAATTTCTCAGTTAAGAGACGGTTCAATTTTGATTTTAGCTAAAGACCAAAACACAGCCAACAAATTCATTCAATCGAAAGCACTGGACAATATTTGCCCGGTTGATATTAAGCTTCATGCTAACCTTAATCTCTCCAAGGGCATAGTGTTTGCGTCTTGTTTGATTAATGTACCCGAAGCAGAAATTATATCCGAACTTAAGAGTCAAAATGTAACCAATGTGTACAAATTCACCAAACTTGTGCAAGACAAAGAAAAACAGGTTTCTATCCCTTCTGGTCTCATGATCTTTACCTTCGACTCGTTCCAAATTCCCGACACAATTGAAATTGGCTGGTATAAAACGAAGGTCTCCGAATACGTTCCCAATCCAATGCGTTGTCGCCAATGTCAACTACTTGGTCATACAATTAAATGATGTAAGCGTGCTGCATCATGTGTAACATGTAATCTCCCTCCTCATGATGATATTAACTGTACCCGCACTCTGTGTGCCAATTGCTCCGGGCCCCACCCCGCCTCCGCTAAAGACTGTCCAAAGTATGTTCAAAGTAAAGAAATACTGGAAATCAAAACCAAAAACAAATGCACATTAGCTGAAGCTAGACGCACCCACAAAGAGCGAAACCCAATTCGTTCCACTTTCTCTTCTAATCAGTACTCAGAGCAACTTAAACAAGCCTCTCATGTAATGACCACTTCCAATCCCTCCACCTCAACCGCTTCTAAAGAACTCAATGATATAAATAAAGAAAAAACAACAGTGCAGAATCCTTCCAACCATCAATCTACTTGTAAAACACAAAATATTAACTTACAATCAACACAAAAATCAGACAATTTTTATTCAAAAAAAGTTACACACGATGATAAACATAAATCGACTCAAAATGAAATTCCTCAAAAGCACTCAGAGACAAACTCTGACAACGAAAAAA
The DNA here is from genome assembly GCA_958431115.1 of Syrphus vitripennis. Taxonomy (NCBI): domain Eukaryota; kingdom Metazoa; phylum Arthropoda; class Insecta; order Diptera; family Syrphidae; genus Syrphus; species Syrphus vitripennis. The sequence continues at coordinate 71,411,662 of OY288108.1, forward strand.
TGCAAACTCTTGACAACCACTCAAAATCACTTACGCATACAAATACAAATGACAGCAAAACTCATTTTAATGAAAAAATTCAAACAACAACTACCTCTAGTTTAAACAACAATAACCAAATCATTTCTCTTACAAATTCTTCTACTTCAACATACCCAAATTTCTTTATGAATATTGATGATGAATATGACACAACTTAATAAAATAACCTACCGACACACAGCCCGCGCCTCTATCGGCGATGGTAGCCCCCGCCTAAACGGGGGGGACTCTCACCGCCGATGGGGGCGCGGAAATACCGTTTCACCAGGTGGAAATTTGACTTCTGTCCGTACATTTAATTGTATGGATAAGAAGAGAGCTTCCACCGCCTATAATGATCTCAATGTCCTTCAATGGAACATTAATGGTTACTTTAACAACTATGATGCACTCCAATTGCTTATAAAAGATTTAAATCCAAGCATAATTTCTCTCCAAGAGACACACATAAAAAATAATCTACAGCCGTTTCCCCCAAAACAATTTTCATCTCTTTATCACAACTTAACTTGTAATACATCTTCAAAACAAGGTACTTCCCTTTTCGTACATAAATCAATTCCTCACAGATTCATTCCCATTGATTCGAATATATGTGCTATCGCAGTGGAAATGGAGTTAAGTTTCAAATTAACCATCTTATCAATTTATATCCCACCAGATCAAACATTTAACACCTTCGATCTTGTAGACCTAATAAATAATATAACTACTCCTATAGTTTTGACAGGTGACTTTAATTCTTGGTCTCCTTCTTGGGGTTCTCCAACTATTAACACCCGTGGTAGACTAGTTGAAAACTTTATAGCCAACACCGGTCTTGCAATTTTAAATGACGGTAGACCCACTCACTTTTCGACCCATGGAACTTTTACCCATGTTGACCTCACGCTTATATCCCCCCCCCCCTTACTCAAAAATCAACTTGGGAGGTCTCCGATGACTTGTTTGGTAGCGATCATTTTCCTATCCTCACCTCAATTTCTTTAGGCAACAACCTAACTCTTCCAAAGACTCAATCAAAGTTCTTAACTGATCTAGCTAACTGGGGTTTATTCCAGGCTGAAGTCTCAAAACAAATTTTAGCGAGACCAACTTCCATTATCAATAACATCAACAAGGAAGCCGCTTGCGTCCTTAAAGCAATTCGTTCTGCAGCTAATGTGTCAATCCCTCAGACAACAAACAAACCCCATCATAAAACAGTCCCTTGGTGGAATCAAAATCTTGCCAACCTTCGCCAAAAAAAACAAGACGCCTTTAAAGCATTCAAAAAATCACCAAATGACTCCAATTTAATTTGCTATCGTAAGGCAAATGCCCAATTCAAAAGAGCGGCAAAGATTGAAAAATTATCTTGTTTCAACAAATTTACAGGTGAAATTAATCAAAATTCAACCCCCAAAAAAATGTGGGCTGACATTAAAAGCCTTACAGGGAACTTTATTCCACACTCTATAAAACTCATAAAAACAGATTCTAAAAACTTAACTTGTCCAATAGAAATTAATGATTGTTTTGCTAAAAGTTGGGAAAAATTCCAAGACGACTCTAATTTTAACCAAATTTACATTGATGAAAAAAATTCATGTTTTAATAAACCCAAACCACAGTACATTACTTCAGATTCCGCAAATCTAATTGATTCCCCCATCAATCTCTTAAAACTCGAAAGCGTTTTGAGTTCAGTTAAGGGTAAAACTCCGGGTTTTGATAGAATACCCTACACAATGCTCAGATGCCTAGTTTTAAGACTAGGTTGTTATCTTTGTATAATAACATTCTCGATAGCGGAATTATCCCTCAAGCATGGAAAGTGGCGACTATCGTCCCTATCCCAAAACCTAACAAAGATCACACATTTATAAAAGGATACCGACCTATATCTCTCCTTCCCTGCACTTCAAAAATTTTAGAAAAAATTGTTTCAAAGCGTTTATCATGGTGGCTAGATAAAAACAATCTTATTGACAAAAATCAACTTGCCTTCAAAAAGGGAAGAGGCACCCAAGACTCTCTTTTACACATTGACACATTCATATCCTCGGCCCTTTCAGAAAAAAAACACGTTTCAATTTTCTCAATTGATTTTGAACAAGCCTTTGATAAAATTGGCCCACATGTCATCCTAAATCAACTTATTAAATGGAAAATTGGTCCGAAAATTTTTAACTATGTTAAAGATTTTCTTTCCAATCGTAAATTTCGTATCAAAACTAACAGTATATATTCTTCAATTCATAACATAAAAAATGGCATCCCCCAAGGATCGCCATTATCAGTAACGTTATTTTTAATAGCTTTTAACGAAAGAAGTAGTATTATACGTAGTTACTCACAAATAAAGCACGTCCTTTATGCGGACGACCTTATTTTATTTACTAACTTAAAAGATCTTGTACATGTATCATCAATTTTTTCAAGAATAATTGTAAATTTATCAGAATGGGGCAACATGTCTGGTTCTAAAATTTCTGTCTCTAAATGTGAACTTCTGCATATATGCAAAAAACATAATTGTGCAAAATGTATTGAAGGAGTCAATTTAAACAATACTTGTATCAAAAATGTTAACTTCTCAAAAATCCTAGGTATTATTTTCGACACCAAATATAGTTTTAAGGATCATTGTTGTTATATTAAAAAGAGCCTCACAACCAGGGTTAATTTAATCAAGTTTCTCTCTTCAAGAAAAAGTAACTGTAACGTAAATACTATTGCAAATATTGTAAAATCCATAATTCTATCAAAAATCGACTACGGACTCCCAATTTACGGGAAATGCTCAAAAACATCTATGCAACTCATCTCTACACCTTATCATTCTGCTGCAAGATCCTGCTTAGGAGCCTTCCGTACAACACCTATCAGAAACATTCTTACCGAAACTGGACTCCCCGAATTAACAGATAGAATCGAATTCTTAACCTGGCAAATCATATCAAAAGCTAAATCAGCATCCGCAACACCTATTCAAGATGACATAAAGAACCTGTTAAAACGAAAAAGAACTCCAAAATACCCTTCAGCTCTACAAAAATCACTGGAATCGGCTGTAAATCTGAACATCCCAATCAAACAAGATATTAATCCTAAAATTAATTTTCCCCCATGGAATCTGCCAAGAGACTCTATAATTTCTCATCTTAAAATATTCAACAAAAATACCACCCAAAACAGTATCTATCATGCAATGTTTTTAGAGCTTAAAGAAAATTATGCAAGGCTGGGATGGCAATTTTATTTTACTGATGCTTCGAAAACAGATGATGGAACCTCATTCGCAGTTGTAACTGAAGAAGGATCTTTTATCAGTAAAGGTCTACTCCACTTCACTTCATCAATCTTCACCGCAGAAGCATTTGCAATACTCAAAGCTATCCAAAATGTGAAAAATAAAAAAACTATTATCTTCACCGATAGCCTTTCAACAATAAATGCTATTAACAACATCAACAACTCTTCAAGTATTGTTGCATTCATCCGCTACAAACTTATTGCAAAAAAAAGAAATCTAAGAATCGCATGGGTACCAGGTCACGTAGGCATCGTTGGCAACGAAACTGCTGATTCTGCAGCCAAACAAGCATTTAAAGAACCCTTAATCTCGTTTTACCAATTCAACAAAAAAGACATAACAAAATATTTGAAAACATTTATGAACAACAAGTTGAAAAACGCATGGCGTGAATACCAACACAGCTATTCTTTGGTCAATCCAATAGCTATGAAGCCTACATTCCCTACAAATTTGCCAAGCTCTCAAATAAAAAAATATATAAGGCTGAGATTGGGACATACCAACACCACCCACAAGCACCTTATAACCAAAGAACCTCCCCCGCATTGCGAATGTTGTGACGATAGACCAACTTTCACCGTATCACACATGCTACAGTGCGCCAACATAGACTCGATCTCCAAAACCATTTCCGGAAAAGACTTCCAAGAACTCTTAACAGATGTATCAAACACAAACATAAAACATGTTAACGAAATTATTTCAAAATTAGAATTATTAATTTGATTTTATTTATAATTATTTAGCTCAAAGCCCTGGTTAGGTAGAGCTCAATTCATAAATTATTGTTTATGTAATTTATTTACTATTCAATAAAGTTGTAATAATAATAATAATAATAATAATAATAAAAAACAATTGATAAAATATTAAGAAATTCCTTTCATAATTACTTTAATTTTCAAGAAAAAATAAAATTAAAATAATCTTAAAAATATTGTTCTATGTGCAAAGTGACGAAGTGCATACGGGCCTTTTGCTTGAAAAATTTCAAAACAAAATCGTTTTTTCTTCACGAATTTTCATTGCCCATTCCTTACCTACCTAGCAAAAAAAAATCAAATAATTCCCCTTTGCAAAAAAGAAATGAAGAAAAAAGTCTTTTTTCCTAACTCCCTCCAACTCCCATAAATTTCCATTCCAATTTTATACATCGTTCTCTATCTTCTGTTATTTCCTCAACACTCATATTTATTATTCTTTTTCTTTGTGACTACCCCATTTTCAAGTCTACACTCGTCTCCACTTCAGGTTGGAAAAAGCTTCCGTCCGTCTCATCAGAGGTCGCGTCGTTCGTTCCTCTTCATAATAGTACTATTCAATTCCATATACAATGCATAACACTGATAGTATTTTGTATTGTGAAACTTTTTAGGGCCCAAAACTGATAACATCATAGCTAATTGTCTGATTTGTGTTTTAATGTTTGTGTTTCGTAATGGTTGGGGAATTTAGAGTCGATTATAGCAACATTCGGGGGCTTAGGAAGAATCTCTGTGCTGCATATGTCCATACTGCTATAAACAGGCCAGGTGTTCTGGCACTAAGTGAAACTCAGGTAGGCGAAAATTCTGATCACTCGGAATTTAGCCTTCCAGGATATAGCTTAGTGCCTCTATTTTTTCCTCATCATGGTCTCGCCGTTTATGTACGGAATGATGTTGCTTATCAACTTCAACCTCAATATGGCACATGCTCAAATACCAATTTTAATTACATGTGGTTCAAATTCACCGTGCATAAGCACATCATTCATACTTGTTTTATTTATCGTAGCCCAAGTTTGGATGGCAATTCAACTTCTAACGAATTTGATGCGCTATCCGACTCTATCCAGAGAATTGTTGCCCATTTTCCGCACAGTGAAATTGTTGTTACGGGCGATTTCAATGTTCACAATTCTTCGTGGCTCCGCTGGTCAGACAACACCCGAAGGAAGGTATGTCGAGATTTTTGCCGAGTTAAACAACCTGACTCAGCTTGTCAACGAGCCAACTCGTGTACCGGACGTTGTAGGTCATACCGCCAACACCCTAGACTTGTTTCTTACCTCTCATCCTGGTAAATACTCTGTAAGAGTGTTATCGCCTCTAGGCTCATCGGACCATTGTGTCATATCAGCCAACTTCTCGTGTTCAAACATCTCAGTTAAAGAAAATTCCCCCAAGAGAACCGTATGGCAATACGAGAAAGCCAACTGGGACGGTCTCAATAATTTCTTTCGGGTTTTTAACTGGTCACTATATTTCCTCGGTAGTGACGTAGATTCCAGCGCTGATATGATAACAAACATTATTCTTTATGGAATGAGAACTTTTGTTCCGAACAGGACCAAAAGCATCAAATCATTTCATGGTTCGATTCGAGCTGTAAAGAAGCTATCAGTTTGAGAGAAGTAAGTTTCCGATGTTACAAAGCCAACCCCACTGAGGAAAACCGGAACAAGTTCAAACAAGCTAGAAAGACTTGCAACGCCCATATACGACGAACCAAATTTTTGCATGACCAACAAATAAGGCATAAAATACTACAATGTCCCAAAGGTAGTAAAAATTGTTGGTCATTTGCAAAAAATGTGCGTAATTGTACCTCATCGTCGGTTCCAACGCTCGTTTTCAACGATACTCCTGTGGTAAGCTCACAAGACAAAGCCAATTTGCTTGCAACACAGTTTGCTGCAAATTCAACGCTTCCACATAGTAGTATGACTCCTCCTGTACTTGAAAACATTGACGGATTAATGGGACAAATATATTTTCGTACTCGTACAGTTGCCAGAGTCCTCAAAGATATCGACATTCACAAATCCGCTGGTCCAGATAGTATTTCACCCATTGTTTTGAAGAGGTGTTCTTCCACGCTGGCAAAGCCACTGCGTAAGCTTTTTCATCTCTCCTATTCTACTGGTCTCTTCCCGAGTGGATGGAAAACTGCATTTGTCCAGCCAGTCCCTAAAAAAGGCTAATCATCTGCACCCTCTAACTATCGTCCAATTGCTCTTACGTCCATTCTTTCCAAGGTCATGGAAACGCTGATTAACCATCAGCTTAAGAAATATCTCGAAGACCGAAAGCTTCTTAATGACCGGCAGTACGGCTTTCGCAGCAATAGGTCCACTGGTGATCTGATGGTATATCTCACCGAACAGTGGCACAAATCTTTACATCGTTTTGGAGAAAGTAAGATTATTGCACTTGATATTTCTAAAGCGTTTGATAGAGTTTGGCATCAAGCTCTCTTATCGAAAATGCGTGCATTTGGAATCGATGAATCTCTTCTTCGTTGGATTAGAAATTACCTTTCGGACCGCTCAATACAAGTTGTATTGGATGGTTTCAAGTCTGTTATCCATAAAATAAACGCTGGTGTGCCCCAGGGCTCCGTTTTGTCTCCGACTCTCTTCCTTATTTTCATAAATGATCTTTTATCTGAAACTTCTAATCCCTTAAATTGTTTTGCTGACGATAGTACTCTCAGCTTTTCATATTCGTTCCCAGATTCCCATCCCTGTTCTTCGGATGTAGAACTAGAACGGCAGCGTATGATAAGCTCATTAAATTCTGATCTTGAAAGCATTGTCCAATGGGGAATCAAAAACCGCGTAGAATTTAATGCCTCCAAAACTCAATGCTGCTTACTGTCGTTAAAGCGAAACCCACCTCCTATGCCGCTATCCATGAGTGGCACTTGCATTGAGGAAACTGAACACCTTTCAGTTCTCGGTATGTGTATCACAGACCATCTTCTGTGGAATGATCACATTTCATTTTAGGGTTCCTTCGTCGATGTAAGAAATTTTTCTCCCCTTCTGATCTGGCTATTATCTATAAAGCCTTCATTCGCCCAAAGCTTGAGTACAACTCGCATATCTGGGCGGGTGCTCCAATCACACATCTCAATCTTTTGGACAGAATTCAAAATAGAGCGATGAAATTGATTGGTGAAAGAAATATAACAGAAACGTTCCCTTCCCTGGAACATCGTCGTAACGTTTCTTATCTTTCACTTTTTTACCGCTACTTCCACAAGCATTGTTCTAGCGAAATAGCCAGTTGCATTCCTCCCCTTAAGCAATTCCACCGTAATACTCGCACCGCAAGGAATGCCCATCAGTTCACCCTCGAGCCCAACTTCGGACGCACTGTTAAGTACAGAGAATCTTTCTTTAGCCGCACCACTCGAATGTGGAATGCTTTACCCCGCTCGATTTTTCCTACCCATTACGATACTCAGACATTCAAAACCAATGTGCATCGGTATCTCCTTTTAACTCCTATCCCATTTCCCTAAACGCTCGTACTGTGTTAAATCATTTTAAGGGTAGTCATATCCCCTTGAGTGCGCGCTTAATATAAAAAAAAAAAACATAGTACTATCATGACGAGTATTTTTTAATCTTGCCCCAACCCTTGTGGTGGCGCTGCATTTTTTAGGTGTAGAATTTGATTTAGGGAATCTTTCAAGCACGGAAATTAGGAGTAGGACAACAGGAGACTATTATTTCGATTGCCATAACCAAAAACTCAGAACATTTTGTATTAAATTCGTATTTGCTTCAAAACGAAAATCAATGTTATTTGTTTGAAGAACCAACAACGCGTGCAATAACTGTTAGGGACCTTGGAGTTATTTTCACATCCCATCTAGATTTTTCAATTCATATCAATAACATCGTCAACAAAGCCAATTCAATGTCAGGATTTATTAAACGTTGGTCCAAAGAGTTTGCCGATCCCAATGTTAAGCGTGCCTTATATAATTGCTTGGTACGTCCCCACTTGGAATACGCATCGCAAGTTTGGACTCCTTTCTATGATATTCATATCGAAAGATTAGAATCTGTCCAAAGAAATTTTACACGTTTTGTTTTAAAAGGTATTCACTGGAGTGATCCATCGAATGTCCTCTCATATGAACAACGATTATCTTTTCTCGAGATGCAAACACTGGCACAGAGACGAAAAAATAACGATGTTGTATTTTTTCACCAAATAATTTCAGGTGTCACAAATTCTCCGGACCTTCTCCGTCTGGTACATTTTAATTATCGTGGAGGAAGTTATAATCTTCGTGGTTTGTAATTAATTAAGATACCTAATCATCGGAAAAACTGTGGGATGCATGAGCCGTTGAAACGATAGGTAGACTTTCGAATTGGAATTCAAACTTTGTCGATTTCAATATAAGTAAAGTAAAATTAAAAAATCTACTCAAAACCAGTCATCCACGCTCTTAAATGTTTAAATGTAGTTCTTGTCTTATGTCTGTTTTGTAAATTTATTAATTTTCATGTTTAGCTTGTGTTCGTGTTTTTTGTTATAGAGTTTGCTTACTACTAACAACTAACACCGCACTAAATGATGAGCCGGTGGTATAACACAGTTTTCTGTGTTGGCAAACCATTGGTCGTAAGATGTAGCTTGCTATAAGCTACCTTCGACCAAATCTGATAGTGACAAAAAAAAAAAAAAAAAAAAAAAGGGTTTATAACATCTGGAGGAATTATTTAAAATCTTAATTCTTAAATTTAACTAAATAATAACCGATTTTTGAATTGTCCATTAAACTTATTTTTCAGATGAAGCAAATTTTTCCTGTGCTGTACCTAATTATTTTTCATTTCTTTTGCCAGAAATAAAACTCAACCAAAACTTAGTTTTTATAATTTCTTTTATTTGATTTTTCTTTATTATCATTTTTTATAATTTTTTTTTCTTCCTTGTTTCTGTTGTTGTTGGTTTTTTTTAAAATTATTTAGTTAATTAATAATAATGTATAATATATAATAATATAAAAAGTGTTTTCTTTTCCGTATAGTTTTTTTGTTTTGTTTTCTTTTTTTAATAATTGGGGTTTTCACTTGATTTTTTTTTTCATTCAATGTCTAGATCTCATTTTCCATAAATTTTGCTTTTAAAAATCATTTTTTAGTTTCTGTCCTTTTTTTAATTTTATTTCTATGTGAGTGAATTTAGTTTTTTTTTTTATATTTCCAATGAATTTTCCTCCTTTATTTTTTTGTTCTAACATTATTGTTATTTGGGGGGAGACAAAGAAGCAAATATTCTAGATAAATATTTTTTTTATTTTAATGTTTTCTATTGTGATATTATTTTTGTTTCATTTACTTATATGCAATTGATTAGATGTTTTTACGAGTGTGGAGAGTGGTGTATTTGTTGTGGTTCATTTTACATTTTTTATTTTGCTTATTTAACTTTGTATTGTTAATATTTTGTTATTTATTTTATATATAACTGCTAAATAATGTGTCCATTAGATTTTTTTTTTCATTTATTAGTTCGTTTTTTTTTACAATATGGATTTCCTAGAAAAATTAATAGCTAACTATATTTTTCACATTTAATCAGTTGCTAATTTTTTTTTATTTCATATAGTTTTTCTTTTTTATATAATTTATTTCCCATTCGCAAAAATTATTTGGAAGGATTTGATTTTTTTTTACAATTCAAGACATTAAGGTATTTTGTTTTTTAAATTAAATTCGTATTTTAATAAAGAGGGATATATGCTAATAAAAATCATTTAATAAATCAAAATATTTAAACAAATAATTCACAATACTTAAGTAAATTGAAGAAAAACAAAAAAAAAATAATCAAAAGAAAAAATTAATTAAGAAAAAAAAAAACAGAAACCATTATTCTTGGGGGAGGAACAGTGGGTTGGGTTGGTTTGTTTTATATGACAATTGAATAGTGATGCGCAAATACAGAGGGATATGGAATTGGGTGCGGGTGTATAGTGGGAGTTGTTTATAATAATTGCAAATACATACATACATATTTTGTATTTTTTCTTTTTCATTATTCAAACAATCAATGGTTTTACAATTATTATTAAATATTTTTTCTATTTTGCATGTTTCAACTTTTCAACCGAAGTTTTTTTTTGTTTCTCAACAAAAAAAAATAACAAACTTTTTTCAATTAGTTAGTATTTTTGCTCTCTCAGTTTTTTTTTTTGATAAGTTGCTTCATTAAGTTGTTTTTATTTAAATTATTAATTTTTTTTTGTTTGTTTATCGGTTAAAATGAACACTTTTTATCTGATGGGAATTTTATTTTGATATCTATTGCACGCTACATGAATTTTTGTGGCCATTTTTGTGCTTAAGCCTTGATTTTGGCCTATATCGCTCTAAATAGGAGAGTTGCTTAGCGTTAATAGCCCCTCGTCTTTTACTAAAAAAAAGACAAAAACAAAGGCGACTTACTCTCTGATCATTTCAACAGCTGCCTCGTATAGTCTAAGATCCGGCTGCTAAATTCCTACATTAATAATGTAGATTAATAAGATTTAACTTTTAAGTATTTTTACAACTAGGAGAAGTCAAATTTCATGGGGTGCCAATCAAAAAATGGCCGCTAGTATTATTAATTAAATTATTATTAATTGATTTTTGGAATTAAATTTCGTCTATATCGTAGGGAAGTAAAACCTACACGAAATCAAAATAGGGTATTCAAGGGATCCGAAAAGTTATGGTTGCTGCTGATTGCTTAGCCGCAACCTCTAGGCAGCCAGGTGTAAACAGTTATAGTTTTGTTAAAAAATTTCGTTCATAACGTAGACTCATTTCATTTATACCACATCAAAGCTCATTTTTTTCTGTTTTTCATGATATAAGGTTGCCTATATAAAAAAAGCCGCAACTCACAGTTCATCATCATCGGCTACGCCATCTCTCCAGCGCATGCATGGTCTACCACGCTGCCGTCTCCCATAGAATGTACCACAAGAGACTTTCCGAGCAGGTTCCTCTTCACTCATGCGAGCTAGGTGCCCTGCCCAACGGAGTCTACCGAGCTTAATTTTTGTCACTATGTCTGCTACAAGGTAGATTGCGTACAATTCATGATTGTACCGTCTCCGGAATCGTCCTTGCTCACATATGGGGCCAACAATTCTCCTTAAGAGCCCTTCACCTAAAAGTGGGAACTAAAAGTAGAACCTATTGATCCGAGTTCTTCACCAATGTTAGGTTTAAACATCAGATATACATTCCAAACCAATCCACAAAAAGAACACTCACCACCATTCACTTGGTACTCAGTAAAATATCCAATAAGTGAAAGCAAGACAAAAGTTTATTACGATCGCTAATGTTGAAAAGAGTAAAAATATTTTTCCAGATTCTTTATGTGTACCTACTCGTATTTTGTTTTCTATATTCAGATACACATGTACATATACCTCTCAAAAACTAGTTTGGTTGGTTTTGGTATTTTTCTGCATTATTCGCTTGCTTGGTGTGACCAAGTAGGCTGCCGTAAAATTTGTTTCATTAATTTTTTTGTGTATATTTTTTTGTTTTCACTATGTAAGATTGTAAGTCCTTTCATGGACACTTAATTTGTTGTATTATTCTGCAATACGAAAATTATAAATCGATTTTTGTTCAAGATTTTTAAAATATGAAATAAGCGTTTGAAATACATATGACACTTTTACCCTTTACGTGTCGTAAATTCATAGCAATTGGACATACCAATTTGACTGATTGAGATTTGTTTTTGCTTTTACATATGGCGATTGAGAAGAAAAAAAATTCAGACGAAAAATATTTATTTTAGACTGCCGAAGCCGATGCCAATAATATTGAGAAAAAGTAGGATAGTAGGGGTGGATGCATGTTAGGATGTAATGTTTGATTTTTACATTTTGAAGAAAACTAGGTACCAATTTGAAATTGTGACTAAAAAAATAATTGATTGATTCGAAAAAAAAATTTCAGGTCTCATTGGAATGAAAGTAAAACCATTCTGTATTTTATATCAAGAAGGGTCTTTGAAGTGTCAAAATAATAAAATAATAAGCAAATCGATTTAATTCAATATTAGATTTTATTCCTATTCAATGAATAATTTTACATTTGTTTTAACCTACACCTACTTGAATTTATTTGTTTATTTTATTTTAGTTTATTTTTGTTTCATAATTATAAAAGAAGAAAGACAAAAAGAAACAACCCTTTCTCAGTTATTTGAGGGAGCACGTACTTTCATACCACGAGGGACCCGTGGATCTACTAGTTCTGGTAAAAGCCAATCCATATAAAAAGATGAAAGTTTAGTCACCATTTGAGTTTCCCATAAGTCGTCATCCTTTTCAACTCTTTCAACGTATAGATCATATTTGCTGCTAGTCCAAACTGCAAAAACACAGACATTCTTTTGGGAAATATGCAATTGTCCTTGAATTTGATAATAGTAAATATGGGTCTTATTAATTCCTACGCAACCATCATCTGAAACTGTGATGAAATTTAGTTTCTTGTCTTTGATGGCTGCAATCGGATCTAATTCAGCAATTGAAAAGGGGCATTTGATCTCGCAAATGGTGTTTTCATCAATAATTCCAACTGGTGATGCTCCAAGATAAGAGAACTGTTCGTCAATGAATAATCCGCTACCTTTTATTTGTTGACCGAGTTGAGTTTCCAGCTGTAATCTTGCCGCGTCTTCATTGATTTTTCCATGTATTACAGACTTTGCAAAAATTTCCGTTGGATGAGCGAGTCTTTTTACATGTCCCTCAAATTTTTTGGCCTTGCAAATAGTGCCGAAGGAAGAAGCAGTCAGCATGAATTTTCTTGTCTCACTCAATTTGATGTTGTTTGTCTGGCCAATTGTTTGATGCTTTAGGAGGAATCGGTTTTTTTGGTTGTCCTCAAGTCTTTTCAGAATGATTTCCTTTTCAGCAGCAAATTCTTCTGGACCCATATCTGGTTGCCTGGAACCATCTCCATAACCAATATCATTCGAAGTATAAGAACGGTTTATTCTGAAATATGATCTCCCTTTGTATATGAAAACTATAGTACTATCATGGCGAGTTTTTTTTAGGGTTGCAGAGGTCCTGGTGGTGGCGCTGCAAAATGTGAGGTGTAAAATTCGATTTGGGGAGTCTTTAAGCGTCGAAAATTGGTGGTAGGAGCAAGAGGAGACTATTTTTTGGATAATTGCATCCAAAAAATATCAATAAATATCATTTAAAACCTCCATAAGCTCTCCGCAAAAAAAAAAGAGTAAGGGTTGCATAGGTAAATTAGATGTCGCCCCATTCGACTTCCACCATGATAGTACTATAGTTTTCATATACAAAGGATCTCCGTTTGCCGTAAACTTTTCTTTTTCTCCCTCTTTCATTGCTTCTCAACCGACGTAGCTCAACTTTCCGGATTCTGGCTTCTGGATTGGAACTATAAACTTGAGTATATATGTAGTTCTGACATCTGACTCTTCGCGTTGAATTGAACTACAGCTGCAAAACATCTGTCATGAGAAAAAATAGTTTATTACAGAAGTTAATTATAAAATTCAAATTATTATATTGTTACAGGAATATTAAAAAATGTTATTTAAATTACTTACCGGTTAGAATATCTATCCACTGCCAAGGGAACATTTATCCTTTTTCCACCAACAAGTTTTGCCACTATCGAGTTGAAATGTTCAGCCAGGTTATTGGTATATCCAAGCAGAAGACTTTTAGCGTTCCAAATAAGTCGTCTCGTTGGGCCCATAATTGATTCATAAATTCCGTCTTTTACCATAAGAGGTATCAAATTGGTGTCGTTAACGTTGCACCTTTCTTTTATGTACGTTGGACACTTATTTGCATGATCTCCAAAAACATGATGAATGACGTTTCTTATGTCTTGTTTGATTGCCAATAAGGAGCTTTCTTTTGTTTCTGTATTCATTCGTCTGTATTTTAATGCACTCAAGATGTCTTTTCTTATCCGCTCCAAATTTTTTGTCAGGGCACCTTTCAAGCCAGTTTTTGCCCCTTTAGAAACAGCTTCCAGCTTGTTTCTATAAAGTTCCTCATCAAATGGTTGCAACATTCAATTTTCTCCACTTTCCTTCCGTTGTAAGGATTATTTTCTAATATTTTTTTGAATAAACTCCATCAGCAAGCATTGTAAGGTACCTAACACCGTTTATTTTAATACTGCACTTGAAAGCTTCAAGAAGAATGTCTGATTCCATCAGAGTTGAAGGTCCATCATAGTTTCTATTGCAAATATGATTTGGGCTTGCATGTAATCCTCTTCGTTCACAACAAACGCAATGTTTGTTCTTAACGCCCATTGACAAAACTTTTCCCGTGTGAAGTCCGACGACAACCGCTGCTCCAGACAAAGCTGAGAAATTCTTTCTATAATGATCTTTTACTCCAACAAGCATCTGTCACAACTGTTATAAACGGTATTCAATCAACTGGGTCAATATCACCGCGTTCTCGAACAGCTTCAGCTTCTTCTTGTGCAGCATTTAGCATGTTTTTGGCTGCCACATCTTGCCACATTTGTTCAGCTGTTTTTTCGATTGTATGGTATTTATGAAATGAGAGACAAGGTAAGTCTAATATAGACAAAAACGTTTCTAGCTGGGAGTATCCACAACCAATACTTGTTATTCCAAGCACAGCGGCAGTGTTCACATCGGGTTTATCCTTACCTTTGTTATTCAAAGGCACTCTGCTTTCGACGTTGCACATGTCGCATTTTAAAACTATTTCGGTGTCCAGTCCAGTTCTTATTTCTTTGACAATGGAGAAGTTTTTCAAACTGCAGCCAAACTGGGGACAATGTTGATCAACTGTTTTCGAAAGATTAAAAAAAAAATCAATATCAACCAGCCTCCGTCCTTGGATAATCGTCTGCGCTAACAAACCAAATGCTTTCAAACTTTTTACTTTCATTATTCAAATACGAAAATCTTATTATGATTTGATTGAGAACAACCTGACCTATAGTAACGTAAATCATAGTTGCAGAATATACACAAAATAAAGAGAAAAAAAAACAACAAGCAGTAAATACAAAAAACAAAAAAAATAACAACAAAACTTCTACACTACAAAAACATCAGGCAATAGTCACCATACCATATAAACAAACTGCATTTGTATTGTTAGGTACCTCTTTATCTACTGCCAAATTGTGTGCATCACACTGTTTGAATTTTTGTTTTATTTTACATGAAAACTCTACCGGTCATTTGGAGAACAAATAGAATCCAATGATTTGTGTCTAAGCTAAAATAATGAGATTTTATTTTCACAGACGTTTTAAAAATTCGATGTTTCACATAAAAATACGAGAAAATTCAATATTTTTTTTTTCTGAAAATTATATTTAGAATGTCGGTTTGTTATTTTGGATCATAATTTTAGTAAAATTCATTAAACAAATATGTCAAAAACCGAATTGAAAAACAGTATTTTAAGTGTTTTTTAAGTCAATATAATTCTAAAACTTTTCATTTTTTCAAAAAATCAATTCCAACAATTTAAATATATGTTTATTACCTTTTAGAAAATATCAAATTTGATTCACTCAGTCCAGTACCTTTTCTACAAAATTGCGCACCAATTAGCAGTTTTTGCTAATTTCTCAAAATATAGATATACATTTTTTCAAATATAACCCGCTGTGAGTCGATTTCGAAAAAAGTAATTCCAACAATTTGAAGATAATGAATCGTTCTTTCATATAGCGTATAAATTGTTGTCATATGCACACAAATGACTTCAGGAAATTGCGCACCTTTTCACCATTTTCTCGTTTTTTCCTCAAATCTAGGGGAAGGTCTCTTAAGACTTTTCTCTCGAACGCGGCTAAGAGGTCGGAGTGTCTTTTGCTAAGCACCCAATTCTCGGATCCATACGTGAGTACTGGCAGGACCATGGTCCTGTACAGCAGCAGTTTTGAAGTTATGGTGAGATTTCTGGATTTGAAGAGCTTTGACAGACTATAGTAGGCTCTGTTGGAAATGAGCAGCCGCCTGCGTATTTCTTCTTCTAAATTATTATCAGCTGCTACTGTTGACCCAAGGTATTTGAAGGATTGCACCACTTCAAATTCGTGCTCCCCTACCTTGATTGTTTGACCAACTGTTCTTCTCGCATTCGACGCCACCATGTACTTTGTTTTACCTTCACTAATGTGCAGCCCCAGATTTTGTGCCGCCTGCTCGATCTGGATGAAGGAATCGTGTACAGCTTGTTCGGTCCTTCCGATGATGTCAATGTCGTCTGCGTAAGCCGGTATCTGGCTGGACCTGTTGACGATGGGCCCTCTTGTTGCCGTGGCAGAGTCACGGATTGCTTTCTCCAACGCCAGGTTGAAGAGGAGGCAGGACCATCCCCTTGTCGGAGTCCATTAAAGATGTTGATTGGTCTGGATAGCAATCCGGCTATTTTTACTTGGCTTGTTACGTTGGTCATGGTCAACCTACAAAGTCGTGTCAATTTATTTGGGATGCCGAATTCTCTCATGGCTTTGTAAAGTTCTACCCTGGCTATGCTATCATAGGCGGCCTTAAAGTCTATAAACAGATGGTATGTTGGGATGTTAAATTCTAGACATTTTTCCATCGCCTGCCTAAGGGTAAAGATCTGATCAGTTGTTGATTTGCCTGGAATGAAACCACACTGATATTGGCCGATTATGGTTTTAGCATATGGGGCTATCCGTTCTTGTAGGATAGAGGAGAGTATCTTATAGGCGGTACTCAACAACGTGATACCTCTATAATTGCTGCACGTTGTGACATCTCCTTTCTTATGTATGGGGCAAATTATACCTTTTCGCCAGTCTTCTGGCATTTCTTCCTGCTCCCATACGTGCACTAGAATATCATGAATTGCTTGGCGTAAGGCTGGCCCGCCGTGGTGGAATAGTTCGGCTGGTATGCCATCGGCTCCCGGGGCTTTGTATTTCTTAAGCCGGGCTATAGCCTTCTCAACCTCTTCTATGCTTGGTGACGGTAACATAGGGTATTCTTCTTAAAGTAGTGGAGCCTTTACTTCTTCAGTGAGCTGACCATTTAGCAATTCATTAAAGTACACTTCCCATCGCTCCAGTATGCTTTGGGGATCGGTGATCAGATTTCCCTCTCCGTCCTTGCAGTAAGTGCAGCGTGGTGTGTACTGCGTCATGTTTCGGACGGATTGGTAGAACTTCCGCGTCTGGTGCGGACCTCGCTCTCGGCTTCTTTCTAACTCACAGATGATGTTCTTCTCCCAGGCTGATTTTTTCTGTCTGTGAAGCCGTTTTTCTATTCTTCTGAGCTCTTTATATTCATCTTCGCGTGCCCGCGTTCTATGAGATTGTTGCATTGCTCGGTACGCAACATTCTTACGTTCAGTCGCTAGCTTGCATTCATCATCAAACCAGTCGTTCCGACTTCTACGACTGCTGCCTAAGATAGAGTTGGCAGTACTAATGACAGTGTTTTTAAGGCGTGTCCACTTTTCATCTACGCCCAGCATACTGGCTCCAGGACTTACTCTCCCTGGATCGAGTGGTTCCAGGGCGAGTCCTAACGCATGTCCAAAGGTGTTACTGGTATTTTCATTGCGTAGTGCAGCCGTGTTGATTCGAACCTGATCGGCGGATGCAATACGTCTTCGCAAGGCAATCCGCCCTCGGAAAACCATACGAACAAGATAGTGATCCGAGTCGATATTGGCACCTCGGTACGTTCGTACCGTCATCAAGTTCGAATAGTGGCGACGGTCTATCAACACCTGGTCAAATTGGTTACGAGTGACTCCATCAGGTGATACCCAGGTGGCTTTGTAGATATCATTACCCGATTATAACAAACAGTACACCGTTCGAAAGCTGAAAATTTAATCTTTCCAAAAATGTTTACTATATGTAAATTAAAAATATCACTTAAGAAATATAAGCCAGTGTTTGAAAAATAGACTAAAAAAAACGTTTTTTGCGTATATCTCGAAAACTGTTCTTTGAAAAAAAAATTAGTGTCATTTTCGTTTTCAGCGACCTCAAATTAGTAAAAAAAATTTTTTTTTTTTTAGTTAGCATCAGTGACCCAAAATTTTGTAAACTAGTGTTTTTGATACCTATTACCTTTAAGGGTGGGTGTCCCTTAGAAGCAAACTCAGAACTCATGTAAATACATTTGAATGTATTAGTAGAAGAATGATTCTCTTCTATAAGCTAACTTCTCTCTTGTGCAATACTTTTCTCAGAGCCAGATAATGCCAGCCACAGAGACATATGGGTATGGTATGCATCAGCAGACAAAGGCACACAAGCGCACACAGGCATACATACATATTACATATTTATTGCCAGAGCTTGTTGTGCTGAGTCATGAGAGATGAGTCTGACCGACACACGACGCGACGGCCGCCGGTGGCTATGACATAGGCACGGCGCGAATGATTTTTTTTAAGTTTTTTTTTTTTTTTGCTATAGGTAGGTAGTTGTTTTGTTTTTTGGATGTTACGAGTATGTCATACTATGAGAAATGAGAAAAGTAATATACATAATATGAATAAGCGACAAAAAACGATATACATAATGCTAGAGAGGGGTTTTCGGTTTGGTGGCGGTGGATATTTTTATTTGTTGTAGATATCTACCTACATATTTTTTTGTTCGTTATGATATGATCTTCTAATTTAAAAAAAATATTCATTATTAGTTAGGTATTATGTAAAATATAAGTTTTCTTTTGAGAATTTTTTGAAAGAACATTTCACTTACCGGCTCATTCATACAGTTGTATGGGGAGAGTATGATAACAGGGGCGAAGAGAAATGATAACGGATTTTTGTAGAACACGGCAATACAAGCATTTTTTACTATGAGAGGGGGGGGTCTATCTCCACCCGTTTAGGCGGTAGGGGCAATTTAAAATATATGTACGTTAAATGGAAAACAAATAATTAAAAAATAACGGTAATACTTACAACTAAGTTTTATACATTTTTTTAAAGCCAACACTTTTGTCTATTAGCCAGTTTTTGAATCAAGTCAAAACTATGCATAGTTTTTGAAAAAAATTGTTTTAAACTCAAAATTTGGGCAAAAAATAGTTAAAAATAAGGTTTAAAGTGTAATTTTTCAAAACTTCAACATTACTTTTTTTTTAGAATTCATTGCTTTAATTTAATTTTGATCAAAATCTGAAAACTAGATGATTTTATGTCTTCTAGTTTTTGAGAAAATTGAAAATTACCAAAAAAAATATTTTAATTAAATTATTTTTTCCTTGCTTGAGTATTTACGTGGTCTTATTTTGATAGTTATAATCGAATATGGATAAAGAAATACCTAGGATAAATTAATTTTTCTTAAATCCAGTTTATTTAAATGCAAAAGAAAGTTTGCATGCACCCCATTTAGCACCCACCCCATGTTGCACACACCCCAAATCCTATAGTGAGGCCAAGCAGGGGGGTTGCACCATACACCCAACCTCGCACCAAATTATTTATAAACTTAGGTATGGTTTTGAAATATTGAAATTTAAAATTGTTTTTTAACTTTTTTTTACTCAAATTTTGAGTTTAAAATTAAATTTTTGAAAAACTATGCATAGTTTTGACTTGATTTAAAAACTGGCTAATAGAATAGAATGTTGGCTTTAAAATAACGTATAATACTTAATTTTAAGTATTACCGTTATTTTTTAATTATTTGTTTTCCATTTAACGTACATATTTTTTAAATTCCCCTACCGCCTAAACGGAGGGAGATAGACCCCCCCTCCCGTAGTAAGAAATGCTTGTATTGCAGTGTTCTACAAAAATCCGTTATCATTTCTCGGCGCCCCGGTTATCATACTCTTGCCGGTTGTATTGCAGGTTGGAATATAATTAAGAAAATTGTACGGAATTGAAAATTTTGAAAGTGAGTAGCAACCTAGGCAGGTAAGACATGATTTTTGGAAATTTATTCAAATTATAGGTACCTAACTAGAGTAAAAAAAGTATAAGTTTTTGTATGGGTCGAGAAACTACCTAGGTATGTATGTTCTATACGGGAAGGGCTATATAGTTGATATTTTTTTTTTAAATAAGGTAGGTACAGTACACATCATAAAATGCTGAAGATCAAGATAATTTTTTTTAAATTTTGGAGTGATTTTTGAAAGGTTTCAACTATGTATTTAAATTATGGTCAAATTAAAACAAAGTAAAAATAATTTCAAACGTCTTCTTTTAAAATATTGAAAAAAAAAACAATTTTTACAGACATTGCCGGCACAGGTATGGAAAATAACGGGATATAATTTTGTCATTGTTCAAATGTGTTTTTTTCTTTTATCATTGATATCCCAAAATCTAATGATCATACAAAAAAATAGAACTCACTGTTTTGAAAACGACCTAAATTACGTATACTAGATTCTTACGTATATGTATGCATATTTTGGCGCCATCCACTTCACATTATTAATTGCACATATCTGAAGGTATTACCCTCCCAGTGAAATGCAAACTGCATTCAATCACTAAATAATAATGTTAATCAAATCTATCGCTATACCTACTCAAAATTAAATTCTCCACCAACGATATCAAGCATTTCAATCATTCAATTACACTATTTTACATAAACTATCGAAGAAAAAACAATACAAAATGACTTGTATACCTATATATATGTATACATATTTCTTTTCGCAAAACAAACAAATGACCCAACCAATGAGTATAAATGTATACACATAAGTATATATAGGTACCTATACTGCACAATATTCAACAAAAAATCCTGCATCGATCCGACCACAAGAAGTGAACACGAACTTCCATCAACCATCAAGTCTACGAGTTACGATTTGAACAAAGAAAAAAAAACAGGACATAGGTATATAATTATCTACCTAATTTTTCAAACTTCTGAGTTTTATATCTAAAGAACGATCATATCCATCGCGAAATCATGAATCGCGATAACAAAATACAATGTGTAACAACCTACAAGTACATAACTTGCCCAACCAAAAAAAATCAAATTCTTCTGCATGTGGCTACGTCATATACAAATTGTCATCCATGAATCATGACCTTGCATCAAATATATCTAGAAAAAAAATTATTTCTAACAGCAGGTATTTTTTACATTTTCTAATAATTATAAGATGACGGTTAAGAAAAGAAAAATAAAAAAAAACTTAGCCAAGCACAAAAAAAAAAAACAAGACAAAATATATGTGAGAGCGAACGGGCGGGCGAAACTTATTTGCAAAGAGATAGAAATTCTCTTCTTTAGCGCTGATATTGCAGTGGAATTTTGTGGAACTACAACTTCTTTGTGTGCGTGTGCAAGGAATTTTTTTGTTAAAAAATGCAAAATAGACGTCTTTTCTAAGAATAAAATTAAATAAATAGTAAGCGGAAAATTTTTTTTTTTTTTTTGAAAAGTGGATAAACAAAATACCAGAAAAAAATAAAAAAAATATGCCAGAATTCTATTGCCAGTCGTTCTCTTACAATGGTATTACAAATATTGTCATATTGAATTGCATTTTGAAATATATTCCATGAGTTTTTTTTTTTCAAAACTGAGACTATTTTCAGAATATATGAATCTTTCATAAAAAATTATTCACAAAAATTAAAAAATATAATTCTAAAAGCCCCTGTGCAAACCAGAAAATTTTAAGAAAAAAAAAGTGTTTTTTTTACTTTTTGTTAAAAAAAAAAAATTGAAAAAATTGAAAAAAAAGTTAAGTAATTACACACCTATTTATTGGCTTTGTAAAAAAGATAGTTTGACTTCTTTATCTTTTATACTTATTAAGTTATATCCAGTAAAACATTCATACCACTAAGTAAATTTCCTTCATTTTTCATGGGTTTGTAAGATTTTTTTTGGAATTAAATAAAAAAAATAAAAAAAAAATAAAACCGATACTCATCTTGCAGATATATTTTCTTAAGAAAAAAAATAAAAAAAAAATTTAAAAAATTTATTTACTATATGCCCCATCATATTTGCAAGCACTCTACAATTTTTTTTTGATTTTTCCATCTGTTTTCTAATTTTTAGGTCCAATTTTAATTTTTTTTTTTTAAAGCTCCTGAAATATTTTACCTATCCTATTTCCTATCGATATCCGTTTGTTTCATTAAAATTTTCGGAAAAGTGTGAACGCTATACGACTTAGCGCAAAACTCTAACCTATTTTTTCATGGGACACTCACCCTTAAGGGCAGGCAACTGTGAGTTGCGGCTTTTTTTATATAGGCAACCTTATATCATGAAAAACAGAAAAAAATGAGCTTTGATGTGGTATAAATGAAATGAGTCTACGTTATGAACGAAATTTTTTAACAAAACTATAACTGTTTACACCTGGCTGCCTAGAGGTTGCGGCTAAGCAATCAGCAGCAACCATAACTTTTCGGATCCCTTGAATACCCTATTTTGATGTCGTGTAGGTTTTACTTCCCTACGATATAGACGAAATTCAATTCCAAAAATCAATTAATAATAATTTAATTAATAATACTAGCGGCCATTTTTTAATTGGCACCCCATGAAATTTGATTTCTCCTAGTTGTAAAAATACTTAAAAGCTAAATCCTATCAATCTACGTTATTAATGTATGAATTAAGCAGCCGGATCTCGTTCTAGTATTTGAGACCGAGTTCGATCAACGCCAATGCAACTAAAACAGGTGCTCTACCTAGGCCAGCTACACAATGAACAGCAACGCATGCTTCAGGATTTTGTTGATAAAATGATAACTGAAAAAAAAAGAAAAGAATTGTTAGTTTTATTTTTGCTTTCAATTGTAGATGCAATTAATAATAATGTAGTTATAAAAAGGACGTTAAAAATTCTATTTACGAATTGAGTTGAATTTGGACTGACGAGTCTTCATTTCCACTCAAGACCCTAAATTATAGTCATTTTTTTTTCATTCAATTACTTGCCTACTCACTGAAAAATTATACCTAAATTTGTTCAGTCGATTTTTGACTTTATTTTTCTTTTTTCAAAAATCAGAAAAAAAAACGAATTAAATGCTTGTGGAATACAGGATCAATAAATTATTATTTAAGAAAACTATGTTGTCAATATGTTGGTTCAACTCCATAATTTTGCGAGCAAGAAGAAAATATATCGTCTTTGAGCGCATGATAAATCCTAGCTGAATGATTTCGATTTCATTCAACGGTTCTTTCGACCATAATTGAGGAGCCAAATGATTGGTGGTAGTGATATCAACAATTAAGTAAGTTTTTTGAAAACTACGTGCTTTTTAAAGTTCCGTGTTTTTTTTTTGAAAATTCACTTGAAATTTATAAAATTATGTAATTTCTTGAGAATTAACCTGGAATATTAAAACTACGTGTTTTTTTAAAGTTCGGTGTTTTTTTTAAACTCACGTGAAATTTCAAGAAATTTTAAATTTCTTTGAGAAATACGAAAAATCCACAGGAAAATTAAAAGAAAAAGGTTAAAACTATGAACTATGAAATTTTTTAAATAATTAAAACTTTTGAAATTTCACGTGAAATTTTTGGAATTAAATATGTAGGTACTTAATTTACTAAAAAACTTTTTAAAATTTAAAATTTCATTGAGAACTATCCACGTGAAATTTTAAACTTCATTTGAGTTACAAAAATTCACGTGAAAATTATTTAAACTTGAAAATTCAGGTTAAATTTTTCGATTTGTTAAAAATACTAAAATTCACGTGGTATCTCAAATTTACTTAAAAATTTTGAAAATTGACGTGATATTTTAAATTTACTGAAAAATTAATACACAAATACGTTTATTTTTAAAAATATGTATTTGATTTTGTCCAAGAAATTTTTTTAAAAAAAACTTTTTTTAATTTTACTGATTGAAATTCGCACGGAAATCTTTTTTTAAGCAGTAAAATTAAAAACAAAAAACGGTTGCATAAACTATTTTTAGTGATTTTAGGTACATCAATTTTATCCTCCTTTAATTTTCAAATGGTCATTTATTCAGATTTGAGAAATTAAAAGGATATCATGTACCTATAAAAAAGAAATGAAAAAAGATATCATAAAAATATGACTGTAAACAAATGACA
Source organism: Syrphus vitripennis (assembly GCA_958431115.1). Taxonomy (NCBI): domain Eukaryota; kingdom Metazoa; phylum Arthropoda; class Insecta; order Diptera; family Syrphidae; genus Syrphus; species Syrphus vitripennis. The sequence continues at coordinate 71,435,888 of OY288108.1, forward strand.
AAAATCAAATACGTATTCAATTCAATTCTATCTATCACTTGCAAGAAAAAAAATATAATGTTTCTGTAAAACATGAAAATTCGCAACGTACATAGTTCCCAAAAACCAAATACGTATAGTAAATTCTACCACAAGCAAGAAAAAAAAACTTTAAATGTATCTGTAAGACATGAAAATGCAACATATGTAGCTCTCTTAATATCTTAAATCTCACAAAATCAAATAAAATACACGAAATTATTTGAAAATTGAAAATAATATAGCTATATCTATACTTCTACATATATGAAAAATGCAAAATGCGTTGAATAAATCCACAGCCCAATAAATTCTTTTCATTTTCCCCTCGTTGCCATAACACCCATCAGCTGACTCACCTATCTCCTTTACCCTGCCTAATTGGGCGCATTCACAAAGCTAGTGGCTACGTAGTCGAAATTCAACTAGATTTGTGAATGCAAAACTTCACTACAAAGCTAGTCAATCCTGAGCTGTCATATTAATGACAGATGCAAAATCAAACAAACGCAAAATCGGAAACATTTGAGAAAGTTTTGAGAATTTTAAACAATATTTTAAATTAAATAAAAACAAATTAAAAAAATTAGATATATATGAGCGATTTGGAAGAATATGAAGTCATAGGTATGTAAAATAGTTTAATTGTGGTCAATTTGTTTGAATCTTTTGTAAAATTTTTCAACAGCTGATTGTGAAACGTCAAAATCAGTGCCAACTAACTTTTTAGCTGAAAATTTTACACTACGTCGGAGGGGAAATTTCAACTACTTTTGTAGTTAGAATTAGCCAATCAGAATCGCTTGACTACGTAGCCACTAGATTAGTGAATGCGCCCATTGTTGTCAGCAACTGTCAGAATCAAAATAATTATTCCTCTCACTCTATAAATTATTTTATATTCTTTCTGCCTACCTTCATTTCGATCTCTCCAATCTGCTTATTAGGCAACACCAGCTCCACCAAAAGAGAGAGAAAGGTAACTTAAAATCGTGTTCCATAGTAGTACTATTAGGTTATACAGTATATACAATGCACCTAACAGCTGGAATGGATTGGTTTAGAGCGTTTAGTCTAACTGTTCAACATTCTGTTTTACAAATAAATTTTAATGACTCTTTACTCCACAGCATTGAACAACTTTTTAAGGTTTATTCTAATCTGTTTGCGACAGGTTTAGGAAAGTGCAAGGAGTATAAAGCACATGTCGCACTCAAAGATGGTGCCATTCCAAAGTTTGTGCGCCCCCGGCCAACTCCATATGCACTACTAGAGGACACGAAGAAGAAAGTTGACCGCTTGATTTCAGCAGAGATCCTCAAATAAGTACATCGTACGTAGTGGGCAGCTCCCGTGGTGATAGTGCGGAAAGCGAAAGGTGGCATCCAAATTTGTGGCGACTTTAAATCAAGCGTAAATCCACAACTTATAGCTAATCGACACCCTATACCACGCATTCCTGACATTTTTCATACACTTCGTGGAGGGAAAATGTTTACTAAGATCGACCTCTCAGATGCTTACCTACAGATAGAGCTGGACGACGAGTCAAAAGCGATGGCAGTGATTAGTACTCCCTTTGGATTATACCAATATCAGCGTCTACCGTTTGGTATAAGCAGCGCACCCGGAGAGTTCCAGAACATAATGGAGCAATTGTTTGCTGATCTTCCTGTAGCTGTGTACCTGGATAACATCGTTGTTTTGGGTAAAGATGACACGGATCACTTGCAGACATTGAAGGAAGTGTTTGAACGTCTTCAAAGTAATGGGTTTCGGTGCAATAAACAGAAGTGCACTTTTGCTAAAAAAGAACTGGAATACTTGGGACATACATTGGCTGCCGACGGCATCCGTCCTTCTGAAAAGCATTTGGAGGCCCTCCGAAACATGCCACAACCATCGAAACTAAGAGAACTGGAAGCTATAATAGGTAAATTGAACTATTATAATCAATTTATACCAAATTTCTCGAAGGTAGCAGGTCCACTTAATGCACTACGTGCTAAGGATGCTGAGTTTGTTTGGTCTGCTAGCCAATAAAATGCATTGGAGTCCTTGAAAAGCAGTTTACTGGAAGCTGCAAAGTTAGCTCACTTTGATGACTCACTACCACTGATATTAGCTACTGATGCGTCAAGCTACGGCATCGGAGCTGTTATATCGCACAGATACCGGACGGAACTGAGAGGCCGATAGCTTTTGCGTCCAAAACCCTTGATAAACACCAGAAGTTGTACAGCCAAATAGAAAAGGAGGCGTTGTCAATAATATATGGAGTGAAGAAATTTCACTGCTACTTGTATGGTCGCCTTTTCGAGTTGCAAACGGACCATAAACCATTGACAACCATATTCAATTACAGCAAATCGATTCCAGAAATGACAATGCGATGGCGCTGATGGCTTATAATTATCAAATAAAGTGCCGACCTACCTCTAAACATGCTAATGCTGACGCGTTATCTCGCCTGCCGGTGGGTCCTGATATAGAGTTTGACAAAGTACAAGTTGAATGTCATGAAGTGAATACTATTCTGGAAGATGTGGGTACAGGTCCATTAAATGCTGAGTCGATTGGGAAATACACTCTTAAGGACAGAGTGCTGAAGAAAGTGGCTGCTTTTATTAAAAATGGATGGCCAACTTGGCTGAGTGATGAGGAAGTGGCAATAAAACCTTATTTCGATCGTAAGTTTGCTTTAACAGTTAAAGATAACATTATTCTTCTTAGTGCCTGTTTGGCAATATATCAACCTAAACAAAGGCGAAGGACCAGCACTTTACGAAGGGCACCCCAATAGCAATGAAAAAAGCACCAAAGCATTTGACAACACAGCCTTCAATATCAATACTTAGTTTTAATTTTATGGTACTTATCTGGTTGCAGGTCGTAATCCAAGTGACCGAGTATATAGGAATGAGAGAAGCTCATATCTTAACTGTTATACAATACATATATTATGATTGATTATATAAATGAAGAAAAAATTATACATAATGAGTAAATATAATTGATTAAAGAGATTAGAGAGTTGAGTGAAATTCAAAGTCTAAGATATTGTAGGGTAAATCATATAAAATTAGCAAGTAGCAACATAATTTAAATTGATTCATAAATTATTATTTTTTTAAGTAAGTTAAAATTGAAATATTCTTAAACATTCCGCCGCCCCTGGAACATAGTTTCAGCTCATAGGAAGTAAAGCCAGTTTGTGTATTGGCCGTACAAGGTTGCCTGTAGATGTTCTTAGAGTGACGACTCGAACATGACCGTCTTTGCCTGGGTGGACCTCAATAACTCGACCCAAAGACCATTTTCCAGGTGGTATGTTGAAATCTTTGATGACTACCAAGTCATTCAACTCAAGGTTTTTTCGAGTTTTGGTCCAACTAGGTCGCTGTTGCAATGATGTCAAGTACTCCATACTTCAACGTTTCCAATAACCTTGAACCTTGCTTTGTAGAGCCTGCCATGAGGACACTCGATTCTGTGGAATTTCTTCAAGTGATGGTTCAGGAACAGCTGAATAAGACTCACCTAAAATGAAATGAGCTGGAGTAAGTGCATCTTAATCATTATCAGAAATTTGACATAAAGGCCGAGAATTAAGAAGTGATTCAATTTGCGTTAAAAGGGTGTAAAATTGTTCAAAGTTAAAAATGTCAGAACCTATCACATGACGAAGGTGTTGCTTCACCGACTTTACCCCCGCCTCCCATAAGTCTCCAAAGAGGGGTGCAGAGGGTGGAATAAAATGCCATGTAATAGCATCACGAGCAAGTGATTCTGCAACTATGGAATTATGTTTTTCAGATAAAGTGTGCTGATGCATTTCAGTAAGCTCTCTGGCAGATCCGCGAAAATTTGTACCATTATCAGAGTACATGTGAGATGGTTTACCACGACGTGATATGAATCTGCGCAGAGCTGTAAGAAATGCTTCCGTCGTCAAATCACTAACCAGCTCCAGATGTATGGCCTTTGTTGAAAGGCAAACAAAAAGTGATATGTAGCCTTTGGTTATTTGTGTCTTTTTTTCCGATTTTGGTTTTGATTGATATTGGCCCGGCATAGTCACATCCACAGTGAGTAAAAGGCCTGCTGGGTTGAATTCTTTGCGCCGGAAGATTACCCATTATTTGTGTTGTCAACAGTTTTCTTTGCCTGAAACAAGCATTGCATTTGTGGGTGATCTTTCGAAGTAGGTTTCTGCAGCCAATGATCCAGTACTCCTGACGTAGTATGGTGAACAAAGTTGAAATTCATGTGCGTCTTCTGCAATCAGTTTAGTCACTTCATATCCTTTGGGTATAATGATCGGATGTTTTGCGTTGACAGATATATTAGATTGCTGAAGTCTTCCACCAACACGCAATATCTGGTCATCATCTAGAAAGGGATTCAGATTAACAATTTTGCAGTTTTTACCAAAGTGGCCGTGTTTTTTTAAATATGCAATATCTTCCCCAAAGTGTGCATTTTGGACCCATCTAATTATGTATGTCACGTTTTGAACTGAAGATTTCTGAAGCAGTTAGATGATAAGAATAAGCGTTTGATCGTTTCATAATACATTTCAAAACATATCAAGTCATAAACGCGACGACGCGTATAAGACGAAACCACGACGATATGCGAGACGAAAAGAACTCAACATGGTGTTGGCGATTATTCACTACGACAAGCGATTTCTGAGATTGTTTTTTCACCTCATGCTTACAATCGGGGTGCTCCTCAAAAGTTTTTATAACAGGCCAATTATTTTCACTTTTGCTAAGCCAGTTTGGACCGTTCCACCAAATAGAGTAATTCACTAAATTCGAAGGTGCTATACCACGCGAAGCACAGTCTGCGGGGTTTTGGTCTGACCTCACGTGAAACCACCTATTTCGAGGTATAGTGTTCAAAATCTCAGAAGTTCTATTTCCAACAAAAATGTCCCAACGACGAGAAGGAGAAAACAACCAGGAAAGAACAACCTGTGAATCACACCACCTCGAACTGAAGATTTCTGAAGCAGTTAGATGATAAGAATAAGCGTTTGATCGTTTCATAATACATTTCAAAACATATCAAGTCATAAACGCGACGACGCGTATAAGACGAAACCACGACGATATGCGAGACGAAAAGAACTCAACATGGTGTTGGCGATTATTCACTACGACAAGCGATTTCTGAGATTGTTTTTTCACCTCATGCTTACAATCGGGGTGCTCCTCAAAAGTTTTTATAACAGGCCAATTATTTTCACTTTTGCTAAGCCAGTTTGGACCGTTCCACCAAATAGAGTAATTCACTAAATTCGAAGGTGCTATACCACGCGAAGCACAGTCTGCGGGGTTTTGGTCTGACCTCACGTGAAACCACCTATTTCGAGGTATAGTGTTCAAAATCTCAGAAGTTCTATTTCCAACAAAAATGTCCCAACGACGAGAAGGAGAAAACAACCAGGAAAGAACAACCTGTGAATCACACCACTCCTCGAAAACGTTCGAAAATGTCATTTTTAAGGAATTTTGAACCGCGACGAGTAACCTTGTGAGCAATAAGGCTCCGCACAATTCTAAGCGTGGAATGCTTAATTGTTTTATTGGAGCAACTCGAGTTTTGGCAGATACAATGTTCGTTTTTATCTCTCCATTGGGCAAAATATATCTTGATCACTGCGCCGTACCCAGATGATGAGGCGTCTGAAAACCCATGCAGTTGAAGTTGAGAATCGATATTTCCAATTGTTCGAGGAATTTTAATTTCAGTTAAAAGAGGGAGCTCTTCTCGATATTTGCACCACCGGTTTGCGATTGAATCTGGAAGACGATCGTCCCAATCAAGTTTTTGATGCCATAACTCTTGCAGAAGGATTTTCAGTTCAATTACCGAGGGAGAAAGAAAGCCGAGGGGGTCAAAGATTCTTGCAACATCACTTAAGATTTGTCGTTTTGTAGGAGATTCGATATTTTGTGTCAGATTCAAACGAAACGAAAAACAGTCTAATTTCGAATTCCAATTCAAACCGAGAACCTTAACCCAATTCGAGTCTTTGTTAAGTGAAATGTTTTCATTTTGTACCGAGTTATTTTCCGACAACAACTCTGTGCAATTACTTTGCCACTTACTAATCTCTAAACCACCCTTCGACAGCAAACCGATTAAACATTGTTTTCTCAGAAAGCGAATCACCACCCGTCACGACGTCGTCGACGTAAAAGTCATTAAGAAGGATTTCGGAAGCGATAGGACATTCCTCCCGATAATCGTAGGCTAATTGTTCTAAAACCCGAACTGATAAATAAGGAGCAGTTGCAGTTCCATAAGTAACTGTTGCCAAGCGAAAGTGTTCAATAGTATCACTACTCGATTTCCGCCAGACAATCCTTTGGTAGTCGATTTCTTCATCTGCGACCCAAATCTGACGAAACATTTTAACAATGTCCGCTGTAAAGACGAATTTATGTCGACGAAATCTCAAACACACGGAAAACAGGTTACATTGAATTGGGGGGCCTATCATCAATGAGTCATTTAGAGAAACACCATTAGTATCTTTAAAGGAACCGTCAAAAACCACTCGAAGCTTCGTTGTGATACTGTCTGGCTTAAGAACTGCATGATGTGGTAGATAAAAAACGTTAGTTTTTGAAATTTCAGAAGATGGAACTCTACGCATATGGCCTAAAGATAAATATTCCTCCATAGACAAAGAGTAAGACTAAAGAAGCGAATCATTTTTATTTTTTTCGAATTTTCGTTCCATAGCTTTTAAACGCGAAACCGCGCCACCGATGGTTTCAGAAAATTTTGGAGTATTTTTAAAGGGAAGTTTCACGATGTATTTTCCGAAATGATCTCTACTTTGAGTTTTGATAAAATGCTCCTCCATTGCCTTATCTTCTTTTGAAACAATAGATTTAGGGTCAACCTCCTCAACTGTCCAAAACTTTTGCAAAGTTGCGTCGATGTCAACCAAAATATGATGAGTCTTAACTGAATGGTCAACTTCAGTTGATATTTGACCAGCTAAAACCCACCCAAACAAAGTTTTTTGTGCTACTGGTCGACCATTAACTCCTTTCACGACATCACCTTGAAGAACCTCCCAAACTTTATCGGCCCCAAGCAACAAATCCACCGAACTGGATTGGTTAAATGATGGATCGGCTAATTGCAGGTTAGAGATGTGATTCCAATCTTTGATATCGAACGAAATGGTTGGTAACTGCGAAGTTACATTCGTAATAATAAAGGCATCTAATGAGATACTAGAAGTGTCATAACAAGAAGCGATGCCCAACGAAACGACACCCCTAGATCTCCCTGCGCAGGTTGAACCAATACCACTAATGGGTATGCGAGCATTTGTCCGTCGTATGCCAAGTCTCTCGACACAAGCCTCAGTGACTAGTGAAACTTGTGAACCTGAATCAATCAAAATTCTTACAAGTTGGTACTTCCTTTGTATATGAAAACTATAGTACTCTCATGGTGGAAGTCGAATGGGGCGACATCTAATGTATGCCGGCAACCCTTACTCTTTTTTTTTGCGGAGAGCTTATGGAGGTTTTAAATGATATTTATTGATATTTTTTGGATGCAATTATCCAAAAAATAGTCTCCTCTTGCTCCTACCACCAATTTTCGACGCTTAAAGACTCACCAAATCGAATTTTACACCTCACATTTTGCAGCGCCACCAGGATCCGGGCAACCCTAAAAAAAACTCGCCATGAGAGTACTATAGTTTTCATATACAAAGGTACTTCCCATTCCTGTCTAAGACCTTTCCAACAGCCGTAGCATTGTATATATAACCTAATAGTACTACTATGGAACACGATTTTAAGTTACCTTTCTCTCTCTTTTGGTGGAGCTGGTGTTGCCTAAAAAGCAGATTGGAGAGATCAAAATGAAGGTAGGCAGAAAGAATATAGAATAAGTTAAAGAGTGAGAGGAATAATTATTTTGATTCTGACAATCGCTGAAAACAATTAGGCAGGGTAAAGGAGATAGGTGAGCCAGCTGATGGGTGTTATGGCAACAAGGGGAAAATGAAAAGAATTTATTGGGCTGTGGATTTATTCAACGGTTTTTTTGCATTTTTCATATGTGTAGAAGTATAGATATAGCTACATTATTTTCAATTTTCAAATAATTTCGTATATTTTATTTGATTTTGTGAGATTTGAGATATTATGAGAGCTATGTTGCAAATTTTCATGTATTACAGATACATTTTAACTTTTTTTTTCTTGCTTGTGATAGAATTTATTATACGTATTTGGTTTTTGTGAACTATGTACGTTGCGAATTTTCATGTTTCACAGAAACATTCATTTTTTTTTCTTGCAAGTGATAGAATTGTAGGTACATTACGTATTTATTTTTTGTCATTTGGTTACAGTCATATTTTTATGATATCTTTTTTTTATAGGTAGGTAGGTACATGGTAGGTATCCTTTTAATTTCTCAAATCTGAAGAAATCACCATTTGAGAATTAAAAGGATAACAAAATTGATGTACCTAAAATCACTAAAAATAGTTTATGCAACAGTTTTTTGTTTTTAATTTTACTGCTTAAAGAAAAAAGTTTCCGTGCGAATTTCCATCAGTAAAATTAAAAAAAGTTTTTTTACAAAAAAATTATTGCTTGAAAGAAAATTTCTTTAACAAAATCAAATAGTACATATTTTTAAAAATAAACGAAGGTATTTGTGTATTCATTTTTCAGTAAATTTAAAATATCACTTCAATTTTCAAAATTTTTAAGTAAATTTGAGATACCACGTGAATTTTAGTATTTTAAGCAAATCAAAAAATTTCACCTGAATTTTCAAAAGTTTAAATAATTTTCACGTGAATTTTTGTAACTCAAATGAAGTCAAAAATTTTACGTGGATAGTTCTCAATGAAGTTTAAATTTTAAAAAGTTTTTTAGTAAATTCATAGTTTTAACCTTTTTCTTTTAATTTTCCTGTGGATTTTTCGAAGATCTCAAAGAAATTTAAAATTCTTGTGAATTTTCGAGAAATTTCACGTGAGTTTTCAAAAAAAAACACCGAACTTTAAAAAACACGTAGTTTTAATATTCCAGGTTAATTCTCAAGAAATTACATTATTTTATAAATTTTAAGTGAATTTTCAAAAAAAAACACGGAACTTTAAAAAGCACGTAGTTTTCAAAAAACTTACTTAATTTTACTATTGTAGGTGTATTTCCAAAGAATTAGAACATTTTATAAATTTCACGTCAATTTTCCAAAAACACGTCATTTTATTGCTCACTGTTTTTATATTTTACGGGTATTTTAAGAATTCTTGGATTTTCAAGTACTAAACAAATGTAAAATACCACGTGAATTTCGAAAAGAAATTAATAATTTCAAATTTTCACGGTGATTTTCATGTTTCTTAAGTAAATTAAGTCTTTGTCGTGAGTTTTTAAAGTTCTTAAGTAAATTCAAAATTTCACGTTAATTTTCAATAGAATTTAATAATTTTAAAAATTAACGTGAATTTTAAACATCTTCAATAACTCACGTTTCAATTTGAAAATGTTACTTGAATTTTCAAATACCTAACCGAAAAAAAATTAAAAATTTACTTCAATTTTCCATAGCAATATTTTTTTATGTCGACTTTCAATAATTTTAAAATATCACGTAAGTATAAACAACTAAGTGAAATTAAAAAACAATTGATAAAATATTAAGATTCCTTTCATAATTACTTCAATTTTCAAGAAAAAATTAAATTAAAATAATCTTAAAAATATTTTTCCTTTTGCTTGAAAAGTTTCAAAAAAAATCGTATTCTCTTCACGAATTTTCATTGCCCATTCCTTACCTACCTAGCAAAAAAAAAATCAAATAATTCCCCTTTGCAAAAAAGAAATGAAGAAAAAAGTCTTTTTTCCTAACTCCCTCCAACTCCCATAAATTTCCATTCCAATTTTATACATCGTTCTCTATCTTCTCTTATTTCCTAAACACTCATATTTATTATTCTTTCTCTTTGTGACTACCCCACTTTCAAGTCTACACTCGTCTCCACTTCAGGTTGGAAAAAGCTTCCGTCCGTCTCATCAGAAGTCGCGTCGTTCGTTCCTTTTCATAGTAGTACTATCCATTTCATATACAAAGGAGCGTGTTAAACGATTCTCTATGATTTATCTTGTAAATCATATTCTGGTCGCAATCCTGGATCACTGTTGCTACAGTGACCGGTCTTTTCCTTTCACTGTTGTCTGCAATTTGTAGACTTTTGGAATAACTTGCTGGCCAACCGTTATCCTGGCCGTGCAGAAACAGTGGACCATAAAACCAAATTGTGCATGATGCATTGTATATGGAATTGAATAGTACTATTATGAAGAGGAACGAACGACGCGACCTCTGATGAGACGGACGGAAGCTTTTTCCAACCTGAAGTGGAGACGAGTGTAGACTTGAAAATGGGGTAGTCACAAAGAAAAAGAATAATAAATATGAGTGTTGAGGAAATAACAGAAGATAGAGAACGATGTATAAAATTGGAATGGAAATTTATGGGAGTTGGAGGGAGTTAGGAGAAAAGACTTTTTTCTTCATTTCTTTTTTGCAAAGGGGAATTATTTGACTTTTTTTCTAGGTAGGTAGGGAATGGGCAATGAAAATTCAAGAACAAAAAACGATTTTGTTTTGAAATTTTTCAAGCTAAGGGCCTGTATGCACTTTGTCACTTTGCACAAAGTAAAGTATTTTTGAGATTATTTTAATTTTAATTTTCTTTTACAATTGAAGTAAGTATGAAAGGAATTTCTTAACATTTTATTAATTGTTTTTTAATATTTATGATATTTTAAAATTATTGAAAGTCGACATTAAATTTTAATTTTACTCAAAACTTTCAAAATACACTTCAACTTTCAAAAGCATGCTATTGCTATGAAAAATTGAAGTAAATTTTAAATTTTTTTTCGGTTAGTTATTTGAAAATTCAAGTAACATTTTCAAATAGGTATTTGTAAAGTTTTTAAAATCTTGAAACGTGAGTTATTGAAGATGTTTTTAATTCACGTTAATTTTTAAAATTATTAAATTCTGTTTAAAAATTAACGTGAAATTTTTAATTTACTTAAGAACTTTAAAAATTCACGTCAAAGTCTGAATTTACTTAAGAAACATTAAAATCACCGTGAAAATTTAAAATTATTAATTTTATTCATTCATTTGTTTTATTGTAGATTAAGATACAAAAGGACTTACATTTAAATAATATTCTTAAGAGTTTTAGAACTTAACATTATGTTCTTTCCAGCTATAATATATAATTTTTAATATAATGAAGAAAATTTTGAGTTACGTAATATTTAATTAAGGGAAACTTCTACAAAATAAAACCCTTATGTAATACTTATAATCTAAATTGCACATAGTTCTTTTATTAGACTATTGTCCGAGAATTGGCATTTATAAGTAAAATCTGTTACATATTTAATAGAAAGATTCGCGACAAGGTTGACATTAGCTCTTTCGTGTAAATTCAAGGTTGAAAAACGTTTGGGTAACTTTAAAATTATTTTAAGTATTTTGTTTTGCATAATTTGTAACTTTTTTTTATGACATTCCGCGCAATCATGCCAGACAGGTACACCGTATAACAATATAGGTTGAAATATAGTTTTAAATAAAATAAATTTGTTTTCTGTACTTAAGTTTGAACTTCGACTTATAAACGGATATAGTATTCTTATATATGTACATATTAATTTTTTTAATAGTTACTGCTGTATGATTTTGAAAAGTTAATTTTTTATCTAATGTTATACCTAAGTATTTACATTCATTTTCCCATGGTATATTAGTGTGTTATGCGTGAGCCGAGAAAATGAAACGAACAAATTCAAGAAATCAAACAATTCAAGAAATCAAACATCTTCTTTCAATGCTAAATGGGGACTGACTCTTATTCGATTGAGATTATCTCAACCAAGCAACTCTCCTACAAGATTCCTTCATTTAATACAATCTGCATAGCAAGCATAATGTGGATACAGAATACTTGTATACAGACGATATTCGTTTTTGTTATTGTTATTTTTTTTGATGCATCAATGAAGACCAATGATTAGTTCTGATATATGTTTTTAAGATAACATTCTCAGTAATGTAGGTTCATTGGTATTGTCGATCTATGCATGTCGTGAAACCACAGGCTATGCGGATGTTTACATTAACTATCCGATGTAGTTTTAAATATCTGTTTCAGCAGAAGTGGATAATTTATTGTTAAATAAATATCACTTCACGCAAAGTGGTAATTAGGCACTTTTTCTGAAAACAGATACCACGATCTTAGATCAACCAAACATTGAAATAAGAAAATAGCATCATCATAACACCTCCCCTCTTAAAAGAGTGAAGAAACAGTTTCTGAACTATAAAGGATGTTGCGAAGAATGCATGTATGAGAGTCTCAAAGAACAAAAGCCGTCAATTTTATTGAAATATATGTATCATTAAATTTTTTACATAAATATATTTTTGTTTATAAAATAAAAAAATGTCTTTTTATTTATTTTTTCAAGTTATATATCATAATTATATTGTAATTTCTTTGTTTTTCCATGAATATTTTTTGTAGATTCTCTACTATTTTCAAACGTTATAGTAGGTTCTCCGTTTAAATTACTTTTAAATGTAACAGCTATGGGTTTTCTTTCTCTTTTTACAAAACATCTATTGAATATAGTTAATTTATTTTTGCCTTTAATACAATTTATTGATAAATATATTGTTAGAAGAGTTACAATAGCTCCTAACAATCCGAATGCAAAACCTTGTGTTCTTTCAGGTACAGAAATTAACATTTTCGAAATGTAACTATTTTGATTGTTTATTTCAATAGACAAATCTTTTAAATTTTGTAAATTATTACCTTTTATTTTTGGCAATTTCCTTAAGGGAACTATTTCCTTGATTTTAATGTTTTCACAACAATTTTCCATTCCATAATGTATAACATCATTATACATTGTTTCATTTAAATTTTCTGTCGTTTCTATATCAGTTTCCAAAGTACTAAATTTACAATTATCGTCAATATTTATGATTCCTATATTAGAAATTTTACCAAATTCTTCATTTTTATTTTTACATTTACATCTATATTTTGTCTCTTCTGTTATTGCAAATAGAAATCTGTTATTATTTAATGAATGAAAAAACTCTATATTATTTTCAATTATTTTCAATTTACATGAAGGAAAATTCCTTTTCATGAATACATTTAAAGCACACACGTCAATTTTTATAGTACTTTCTAAAACTAGTTCTTTACATACAAAAATATTTTTATCATTGTCATCTTTATATTTGACACAATCATTTAAATTGTTTTTTAGTGCAAAATTTGCTCTATTTTTACTTATTAATAATATATTTTCTTTACTTTCAAAAATATTAATATTATTATTCGAAACAATTGGCAATGCTATTATTTCATATGCTTCTTCATATTCTTCTTTTAATATAGGTAAAGATATAATTACAAAAATTGTATTATTCTTTTCAAAAATTTTTACTTTTAATAACTGTATAATGTTATGGTAACTTTCGACACTTGGTGTAAATAACATTTTGTTTTCATATTTACTATTTCTTAAAACTGTAATTAGTTTTTCTGGTGTCATAATAAATGGATGTATTATTTTTACTTGTAAAAATAGAACTGCATCAATTATTTTATCTAACTCAATTTCCAATTCTAAACTCTTTCCTATTATTGAATCATATAGTCTCTGTAAATATTCTAACATTGCTTCCTTTTCTTGTAATTCATTAGTGTGAAGCATAATGGTATCTAAAGATTCAACTACATTTTTAGTTTTGTTTTCCAAAATATGATAATTATTGAGGAGTACTTGGTTTTGTTCATTCAAACTTTTCATTATATTTATTTCTTCTTTTAAACCATTTCTTAGAAATTCCTGGTTTTCTTTTGTTATTGCCAAAGCGTTATCATAATATTTTGCATCTTCATAATCCATAGTACCAAACAAAACTTTTAATCCTGAACCAATGATATTAACTAATCCTCTTCGAAATCTATGTTTACTTTTACCTAACAAACTATAAATATATGTCATTTTATTTATTAAATTTTCGTAATTTTTGTGACCTTTTTGTGCAAGTGATTTACATGCACCAAAGTATTTAAAACATGCTTTATCAATATTATTTGTTTGCAAATTTATATTTGCAATGCCTAGCTCAATATTTTCTAAATCTAAGGTATTAACAATTGAAACATGTCCATCTACTACTTTTGTTATTCCGATTCCTTTGAAATAGAACCCGCCATTATCATTGAGATTTTCAATAACAAGTCCTTTGACAAGAACAAAACTAGACGAGAAAAAAAACATAATATGTATTAATTTCAATGTGTTAAATATGGTTTTACTAAATTTTTCGAAAGTTTTCTGATCTTCCTATTAGTTTTCACAAAGATATTTGTATCTGTTACTTTAGTAATCAAAAATGGTCCTATAAATGTGTTTTCTAATTTTTTATTTTTTGTAAGATTTTTAACTAATACTTTTTCACCTACCTTATATAATGGTGCTCTATTTGTTTTACGGTCGTAATTTTCTTTCGATTTCAATTTTGACTTCACTAAATTTTCTTTTACTTTGTTTTCTATGGAGACTATGTGTTCAAGTACATTTTGAACATAATCTTGCACAGTTGCTAAGTTCAAAGTATCTATGCCACTCGGTCTATTAGCTTGTCTTCCAAATAATACCTCATGTGGACTATAACCTGTTGTCGAGTGTATTGTTGTATTATAACAAAAACCTGCAAATTTAAGTGCTTCATCCCAGTTTTCTCTTTCGAAGTTAACTGTATTTAGGTATTCTTTCAGTCTTCCATGAATTCTTTCTACAGATCCGTTTGATTGTGGATGGGCTACACTAGTAGTTATGTGTTTGATCTTAAATATTTTTGCTAAATTCTTCATTAATTCATTGCAAAACTCAGTTCCATTATCCGTCAATATAATTTTAGGTATGCCTAAAAATGTAATCCAATCATTTACAAAAGCTTCTGCCACAGTCTCAGCATATTTATCTTTTATTGGAATAAACCTTACAAACTTAGACAAACTATCTTGTATGCTTAGTGCATAAACATTTTCTTTCTTCGAAATTGGGTATGGGCCTGTCAGATCCATATTAACTTGTTCTAAACTATACGATGCATTGGATACCATAGTCATAGGCATTCTAGTAGGGTGTCTATCAATTTTCCCCAATTGACAGTTCTTACAATTTTTTATAAAATCAATTACCATCTGATTTAAACTTTTCCAATCATATTTTTCTCTGATTTTTTCAATAGTTGCTTTTTGGCCTGCATGCCCCCCTGTTAAACTTTCGTGATACTCTCTAATTATATCAATTTGTTTTTTCATATCTGTAACCTCTGTTATCTCATTACTTTTCCTACTGTTTTCTTGTATAGTATCATCGTATTCGCTTACTATACCATGTTCGTATTGATTACTCTGAATTTCATCCTTTTTATTTTTCAAACTATCTTCATTGTTTTCACGTTCTTCAGTTTCATTCTGATTTTCATATTCAATTTTTTTATTATTATCTACATTATCTTTCATTTCGCAATCACAGAAACATTTTTTCGTCTTCCTTTCTTTACGTGTTGTAACTAAAATATTTCTACTAAGATGATCTGCCACAACATTATCTAAACCCTTTTTATATTCAATACTATATGAATACTCTTCCAATTTCAACCTCCAACGAACCAATCTCGATTCTGGATCTTTTACATTAAATAACCATTTCAATGGTTTGTGGTCCGTCCTTATTATAAACTCCTGGCCATACAAATATGGGCGAAGAACTTTTACAGCCCAAACTATGGCTAAGCACTCTTTCTCTGTAGTGCTATAGTTTTTTTCATTTTTATTCAAGCTTCTACTTATAAACTGAATTGGCAAATCCTTATCTTCATGCTCTTGTGATAATACAGCACCTAAGCCTGCATTAGAAGCATCTGTTGTAACTATAAATTTTCTATTAAAATCTGGGTATTGCAACACTGTAAAGTTTGATAAAGCATTTTTCAATTTCATAAATGCTTCTTGTTCCACCCTTCCCCATCTAAATTCTACATCCTTTCTTAGTAGATTATTTATAGGTGAAGCTATCTGACTAAAATTTTCAATAAATTTTCTATAGTAATTCATCATTCCTAAAAATGATTGAATTTCTTTTACATTTTGTGGGGCTTTCAAACTTTCTATAACTTTTATTTTCTCTAAGTTTGGTTTCACACCATCTTCTCCGATTAAATGCCCAAGGTAACTCACTTCCTTTCTTAAAAACTCACTTTTGTCTGCTTGTAATTTAAGATTTGCTAATCTTAACTGTTTAAAAACATCTTCTAACCTCTCATTGTGTTCTTTTAAATCTTTTCCATACACGACTATATCGTCCATATAGACGAAACATTTTATTCCTTTTAACCCAGAAAGTACAATATCCATCATCCTTTGGAAAATACTTGGGGCATTTTTCAGCCCAAAAGGCATTCGAGTAAACTCAAAATGGCCTTGTGGTGTAGAAAAAGCTGTTTTTTCTACATCCTCACTTTGCACTTTAATTTGATGAAATCCTGCGTATAAATCTAATGTCGTAAAATATTTAGCTGTTCCAAGCTGGTCTAAAATGTCGGTTATGTTTGGAATGGGATAACTGTCTGCTATCGTTAACTCATTGAGTTTCCTATAGTCTATTACGATTCTCCATTTAGATTTTCCTGACGCATCAGTCTTTTTGGGAACCACCCAAACTGGAGAACTCCAAGGAGATTTTGAATGTTTAACCATTCCATTTTTAAACAATGTTTCTAGCTGGTATTCTACTTCCTTTTCATGTATCTTCGGATACCTATATGACTTCGTGTAAATTGGTTTAACGTCTTCTTTCGTTCGAATTTTACATTCCATTATATTTGTACACGTTAAAGATTCTCCATCTACTACAAAAAGATCATTATATTTTGTAATTAGATCTCTTAATTTATTTTCATCTTCTTTGTTCAAATGATTTAATCGTAACATACTTTGTACAATTTTCACTTTATCTTTTACATGGTATACAAATTTATTTTTCTGATTTTTCAGTTTTCTTTCACTATATGAATTATTCCCATCATATACATTGAAATCATTAAGACATGCTGTCTCTACACTTATATCATTTAAAATCTTTTTATCTGATATATTTAGAACACTTACTAAACATTTACCGTCTTTCACTGTACTAATGCAGTTTGGGACTATTATATTTTCGTTTTCAAATTTACTCACAACAACTGAAGTACCATCAGCTAATTTTTCTTTTAATTTCACCATTCTAAAAACTTCTTGCCTAGGCAGAATATAACTGTCTTCATATTTGAATTTTAATTCATAACTTTCCTTCTCATTGTCTAAATATAACAAATTGCTTCCATAGTCTATTTTGCATTTCATTTCCCTAAGGAAATCTGCACCTATCAAACCATCGTAATCATAGATCACGTTATTTGGTATAACGTGGTATAATGTTTTTTGGGAAGCATTTCCCAAACCTATTAAATCTATTATTTCTTTATTATTAATTGTTTCTTTAGCACACTTTAATTTTATTAAACTAATTGATGCTCCAGTATCGAGAAGCATTTTAAGCACTGTATCTTTATAATGTATATATATGTAAGGACTTTCTTCGTTGTTTAAAGAAAACGCTGCCTTACGAATGGCGTTTCTTACTGGGAAAAATTTTGCTTTCTATTTTTATTTTGTGTGTAACAATTCTTTGCAATATGTCCTGCTTTACCACATTTAAAGCATTTAAAATTTTCATAACTCTTCGACTGGTTTGAGAATGGTTTCTTTGAAAAACAATTTTTTTCTAAATGTCCAACTTTATTGCAATTATTGCATTTAGTTTGGCCAAAATTAATTTTTACCAAATTTTTATTTGTAAAGTCTTGTCTAGGAGTTCTAATTTGATTAGCTAATCGTGACTCTTCATGCTGTGCATAACGAGCCGCTTCAGCCAAAGTCGTTGGTCTACAATTATTTACATAATTTCCTAATTCTGATCTCAGACCATTAATAAAAATATTAAGAATTATTTTATTCTCTATATAATTGTGAATGACGTGTATATCTTTTGCATCTGCCTCTTTAAGATCCTCTTTTGCATCGGAGCCGAGTCTTCTCGACATCGTCTCCATATGCTGTTCGTATTGCCTAACTGTCCTATTCTCCTGTCTAGAATTTATTAATTCTCTATAAAGCCCTAATGTACTATTTGTATCTTTGTATAGTTTTTTTAATTGCTCCTTTAGCTGTAACCAATTCTCAATAACTTTATTTTCTAGAATTACTCTGGCATTACCAGTAATTTGGACCTTAATATACTTGAAAATGAAATCTTTTTGACTTGATGAGGCTAGGCTCATCGCGTCATCGCATCCGTTAAGGAAAGCGTATAATTCAGAGGAATCACTATTGAACTTCGGAATTAATTTTAATAATGTATTAATGTCCACAGTAGGGTTTGTACCTACTCTTGTGGTTTCGCCTACTTGTTCATTTGTTTCAGGCATTTTATTTTTTTATTATTATTTTTTTTTTTTTTTAGAATGTATTTAACTTAACTTTTATTTATATCGTACAACACTTAAAACTTTTTTTTTTCGTAAATTATCAATACCTTTTTATAATAATAACAAAACTTAACTCACTTTATAATTAATATAATTGTTATACACATCACGCCGTTTGCCGCTGTTGTTCAATCCGGTACACCGACTCTGCTTTTCTTTTCAACCTTCAGCTTTCTTCTTCACTCTTCCAATTCGATTTATTTCCTCTGCTTTTCAATTATCAGTACACATGTACCTCACTGTATCGACAATACTTTTTTTATTTTATTTTACCGCTGCCACCAATTTTATATGTTATGCGTGAGCCGAGAAAATGAAACGAACAAATTCAAGAAATCAAACAACTCAAGAAATCAAACATCTTCTTTCAATGCTAAATGGGGACTGACTCTTATTCGATTGAGATTATCTCAACCAAGCAACTCTCCTACAAGATTCCTTCATTTAATACAATCTGCATAGCAAGCATAATGTGGATACAGAATACTTGTATACAGACGATATTCGTTTTTGTTATTGTTATTTTTTTTGATGCATCAATGAAGACCAATGATTAGTTCTGATATATGTTTTTAAGATAACATTCTCAGTAATATAGGTTCATTGGTATTGTCGATCTATGCATGTCGTGAAACCACAGGCTATGCGGATGTTTACATTAACTATCCGATGTAGTTTTAAATATCTGTTTCAGCAGAAGTGGATAATTTATTGTTAAATAAATATCACTTCACGCAAAGTGGTAATTAGGCACTTTTTCTGAAAAGAGATACCACGATCTTAGATCAACCAAACATTGAAATAAGAAAATAGCATCATCATAACAAGTGCTATAAAATGTGAGGCAAGTTGATGGCAAAAAATTAGCTGCCCTTCGACGTGTGAAGAAAACGGCTTGAGATTTACTAGCATTGGCTTTAATTTTCCATTTTTTAAAGTAGTTTTCGATATCTTCAAGTGACTTTTGCAGGGCGGACATAATAGTTACAGGGTTTACACAGGAAGAGTATATTGCAGTATCATCTGCAAACATTGCCCAAAGTGTATTGTTACATGTGATCTTAAAATCCGCCACAAAAATATTGAAGAGAATTGGACCTAAAACTGATCCCTGAACAACTCCAAAAGGGATATCCAGATAATCTGAATTGCAGTTTCCAATAAATACAGAAAAAAGTCTGTCTTTCAAAAAACTTTGAATTATATTAATTAGGAAAAGAGGAAATCTAAACAGTTTCATTTTATGTAAAAGAGCCTCATGCCAAACAGTATCAAACGCCTTTTCAATGTCCAACAACACCAACCCTGTAGACATTTTAGAAGCGAATCCCTGATTTATATGATTTTTTATTCTAAGAACTTGATGATTTGTGCTGTGCCCTGATCGAAAACCAAATTGTTGTTTTGGCAGTATTTGAAATTTTGTTATATGGTCTACTAAATAGTTTTTAACTATTTTTTCAAAAATTTTACCTATATTGCTGAGCAGGCTAATAGGTCTATAGCTAAATGGGTCTGTTTTTGGTTTCCCAGGCTTAGGAATGGCAATTACTTTAGATTTTTTCCATTGACTAGGGAAATAGTTTAATGTAAGGCAGGCATTAAATATAAAAGTTAAGAGAATAAGCCCTTTTTTTGGTAGTTCCTTGAGGTATTTATTTCGAATTTTATCAATACCAACAGCTTTATTGGTTTTACTTGTTTTAATTATGTCTCTGACTTTTGTAGGTGTTGTAAGATATTTAGTGTCAAGATGTGATTCTGTTAATTCTATTTCATTTATAGATTCATCAACTGTAGAAATTGTTTGTTGGTCACTCAAATGAGCAGCAATTGTGTTGTTTTTATGAAAACAAGATGCAAGTAAATTTAACTTTTCCTCTTGGTTGTAAACTTTTATATCGCCATAAGAAAGTGCTGGAATATTAGAATGCTTTTTGGAAATAACTTTACTTACTTTCCAAAAGGGCTTGGAGCTCTTTTCGAAAGAAGAGAGCAATACATTCCATCTTTTGTTTCGATGGGCAAGAATTTCATTTTTAATCTGCTTATTTAGCTTTGAAACCATTTCGCTATAATAGAACTGTCTGTATCTTATCCAAAACCTTCTAGCCGTATTTCTCAAACGAATAAGAATTAAAATGTTGTTAGGTAAAGGAGCTGGTGGTTTGTTTGCAAGAGTTTTCTGAGGAACAGCTTTATCAACTGCATCATTGATGATATCCACAAAGTTTTGTAAATATATATCAATTTGATAAGTTTGATTGACTTCATTCAGCGCTAAATTTTGTGTATTAATATTATTTGAAACATGTGCCCGAAAAACATTCCAATTTGCAGCTGAGAACACATATCTCTTTTGCGCATTTTGCATCAGAACTGTGTCTGTAAAAGATGTAAGCACCGGTAAATGATCAGAACTTAAGGCTGTTAGAGTGATAGGTTGCGTGAAGTAATTAATTTTGTTTGTAAAAAATAAATCTAATACCGATGGTGTTTTATTTCGGTCAGTTGGAATATAGGTAGGATTAACAGGACTAATTAAATAGTTATTATTCTGTGTAGTCATAATATCGTGTAAAATATTACCCCAAGAATTTGCCTTTACGCAATTCCAAGATCGATGTCTGGAGTTCAGATCACCACCTAGCAAAAAATTGTCTTTAATACGCATAAGCTTTAAAATATCTTTTTTAAACATAATTTTTCTTTCATTATTACTATTTTTTCCAGGAAAATAAACAGAAAATATATCAAGAGATATGCTTTCGTTTAATCTTATCCTTAGCCCAACACATTCAATAATTTCTAGATTCAATGTTCCCAACGAATGTTGACAAATTTCTTTCTTTGCCAAAATTGCCACTCCTCCTCCCAAGACATTTTCTCTATCACGTCTATAGCAGTTGTAATTAGGATGAGATAAATTTATTTCAGGCTTAAGCCATGTTTCTGTTAGCAAAGCTATGTCAACATTGTTGCGAATTAAGAAATTAAACAATTCTAAACTTTTATGGCGAACGCCTCTTGCGTTCCAAGTAATTATCTTTGGGTTTTTATTAAACATTTTGCTTATATACATATTTAAATGCCAACATAGTTATGACATTAAATTGGTCAGCTTTTGATCTACATAAACTAAGTTTAGGCATCATTTCATTAAGTAATGACATTAATTCATTGGAAGAAAATAAATCATTTTGTTTATTATTACACTGGTCGTTCTTGTTAGTATAATATAGTTGTTGTTGTACTGGTACAGCTTCTGGTTCTGCACGAATCTGCATTAAAGATGTTCCACTTCTAGTTTTGTTTTTATTTTGGTCCGTTGGTAGAGCAGGAAAGTCACTCAAAGAGAAAATAGAGTGATTTTTTTGTGAGATAACGCCGTTCTTTTGTGATTTGTGTGTATTCGAGTTATTTCGATTTGCAATTTGTTTTCGAATTTCGAAGAAATTTGAGCGCATTTTACACGTTGGATCATTTGCTTTATGAGCACCGCTACAATTAGCACATTTAATAACATCAGGCTTATCACAATCAGCAACTTTGTGTTTACCAGAACAGTTAGGACAAAACATTTTTACATTGCAATGCTTCTCCCCATTGCCAAACATCTGGCAATTGTAGCATTGAGTAACTTTATTTGGGTAATGTGTTTTGTAGTCCCATTTGACTAACATTTTAAAGATGGTTGAGTGTTGCTTTTTAAGATCACTGAACTTAATTGAACCACGTTCTATATAAATAATATATTTGTAACTTACAAAATTAGCAAATGTTTGTACAGTGATGGGTTTTACGTCGGTGCATTGGATACCCCGAGAAATTAATTCTTTCTTAAGTGCTTCAGTGCTGGTATAAAGATCTAGACCAGAAAGTACCACTTTAAAGGGTCTATTATTTTTCCTTTGATGAGTATAAAACTCGTAGTTTTGTTGTTTGAGTTCAGCTAAAGTTTTTTCATAAGAATCAAGTGAATGACACATTATTTTTTGTCCCAAAGAAATATTTTTAAGAACATAATCCTCGACTTTAATGTTTTCTAATAATAATCTTATCACTTCACTTTTTGTTTTTAGAATCACTATTGGTGGAATAGATTCTGATTTTTTTTCTTTAACAGAAACATTGTCTTTTTGGACACCTTTGTCATAGTCCATAAGACTTTGCAAAGGTGTAAAAGTATTTCTGCGATCTACGCTCATATTGGTTTCAATTGAATGTGATCCCTTGAAAGTAATTTTTTTGCTTGGATTGATGAAATCTTCATCATCCATGCAATCACTTGCACGTTTCAATGAAAGAGAAATGTTTTTTTTTTATCGAATTCGTCTCTTGATAACTAGTACACGTATTGATCGCGTGGGTGTTAGCACAAGACTGAAATTATTAATTTCTTTTGAAAATTCACGTGGTATTTAAAATTTATTTTTTGAAGAGATACCACGCATATAGGGCTGATATGAGATACAAATGCATACATTTGTTTTATAATATCAATATTATGAGAATCTACTTTTTTTAATACTGTTCCTTGAATTCACTCAAATCTGGATACAAAACTCCAGCTGGTACATAATGCGATTCTGGACGCTGTCCATTTGTATATATTTCGAAAACTGCTTTACCAGTGCTTTTTGCAACTCGTCTTGCGATTCCTTTAGGAGTGACGTATTTCACATTCTGGCTAACAGTAAACGCATTACCAAGAGTATCAAAAGTTCAAGAGGCAACTTGTCCCGATGGTCCGTATCTGAATAAAAATCCAAAAATCAAACATTGTAAATATACATTGTAATTTAATAATGATTGCTTTACTTGTGCTCAATCATTTTAACAGAATTGTTGCTTAAATTTGTGCCTAGAATTTTTGCTGATTCTTCAAGTCCATTAAAAACTGTACTAAAGCCTTCAACTGCTCCAGCAGCAATAGTAAATGCTCCTTGCATCTAAAAATAAAACAACGATTTAGACTCGCTCTTTAGTTTATATTAATTTACAAACTTTATCTTGTGTGTGTTCTTCGCTCAAACCAAAACCCACTGAGAGTATATTTGCTCCTTGATTTTTAATATGTGGTGCTAAAAAACGTCCTATCGCCATCGTGGCACACCCAATCTTGCCGGCAATATCCAGTAACTCCTACTGCTGCCCCAGACACATTTTTCACTAATTCCACTGAAGGGCTTGAATCATTTTTGATATCAAATATGGAGTTGATTTGACCATAAGTTCTCCAGTTTTTTCAGCTCCTTTCACCAGATTTTTTGCTATAAAATCAGCTGTACCAACGATGGTCTTCAAAACAGTTGTCGGTTGACGGTCCTTCTATAAGTTCGATGCGAGCTGTAAAGAGGTTATTAGGGTCAAAGAGGTTAGCTTCCGTTGTTTTAGAGCCATCCCGACTGAGGAAAACCGGAAAAAATTCAAACAAGCCAGGAAGGCCTGCAACGTCCATATTCGAAGGACCAAATTTTTGCATGACCAAAAATTAAGGCAAAAAATACTACAATGCCCCACAGGTAGTAAAAATGTTTGGTCATTTGTAAAAAACGTAAGGAACAAAACATCTTCCTCGGTCCCAACACTCGTTGTCAATGACACTCCATTCGTTAGCTCTCTTGAAAAAGCTAACTTATTCGTTAGAAAGTTCGCCGCCAACTCTATGCTGTCTGATAGTGTCATGACTCCCCCAGTTCTTGAGCGCGTAAATGATTCTATGGGCATTGTATATAGATTTGCATAGTACTATCATCAGCACGTTCCACCACGTCGGCCCCAAGCGATCACAGCGCATACTAACTTTCTGGTTGCTGTTTCTGTGTATATACAAGTGCGCCCTCAGACGACCACAGCGCACAACTCAAAAATCATCGTGATGATAGTACTATGCAAATTGATATACAATGTCTATGGGGCAAATTTTCTTTCGTACTCGAGCTGCGGCGAGAGTCCTAAAAGATCTCAATACTCATAAATCCGCTGGTCGGGATGGTATCCCCGCCATTGTTCTGAAGAGGTGTTCTTCCACGCTGGCAAAACCCCTGCGTAAGCTTTTCGTAAGCTTTCGCAGCAATATGTCCACTGGTGACTTGATGGTTTATGTCACCGAACAGTGGAACAAATCTTTACATCGTTTTGGAGAAAGTAAGATTATTGCACTTGACATTTCTAAAGCATTTGATAAAGTTTGGCATCCTGCTTTTTATCAAAAATGCGTGCTTTTGGTATCGATGAAACCCTTCTTCGTTGGATTAGTAACTTTCTTTCGAATCACTCTATACAAGTAGTACTAGACGGATTCAAGCCTGAAACCCACAACATAAACGCTGGTGTGCCACAGGGTTCTATTTTGTCTCCGACCCTCTTTCTCATTTTTATTAATGATCTCCTGTCTGCAACTACTATTGATTTCCATAGAACCACCTTTGAACAGTATGTGCAAGCTTTTTAATTTAAACAATTTATCTATCGATTTCAACATGAGTAAACCAGTTTAGTCGTGATATTGTTTTATATTTAACAATAGAAAATTTTGTACGATTTTGTATAATTTTGTTAAATTTTGTCTTATTTTGCATACTTTTTAATTTTGTAGTTAGATATTTTTATGTGTTGCATGTGTTAGTTTTCATTATATTTACTAACCACTAACACATGCATTTATGATGAGCCTCTGGCTGTAGTTGAAGCTTGCTCTAAGCTCATTACAGCAAAGAATCTGAAGTTTAAAAAAAAAAAAAAAATATATTCGATTTTTTTTTTGTAACATACATACATTGAATAAGAAATAGAGGAAGAGGCTTTTGGCACATATACAGTGTACGTGAGTGAAGTATTAAAATTAAAAAAAAAAAAATGAACCTCATCTGTCATTTTGCCTTGCTGAGAGTTAATGTTGTGAAGTAGAAAGATTTTAAGATAGGGAAAAACGTACTACAAAACTAATAAAAAAGTGAAATAAAAACCAATTTGTGTTGAAAATTGAAGCATATTATTATTAAAATATAAATCAAAATGAGGTGCTGCGTGAAAAGTTGTAAAAACTTGTATAACCGGAAAAACACATATACAGTGTACGTGAGTGAAGTATTAAAATTAAAAAAAAAAAAAAAATGAACCTCATCTGTCATTTTGCCTTGCTGAGAGTTAATGTTGTGAAGTAGAAAGATTTTAAGATAGGGAAAAACGTACTACAAAACTAATAAAAAAGTGAAATAAAAACCAATTTGTGTTGAAAATTGAAGCATATTATTATTAAAATATAAATCAAAATGAGGTGCTGCGTGAAAAGTTGTAAAAACTTGTATAACCGGAAAAACAAAAAGTTTTCATTTCACAAGTAAGTCTTGGCTCATATTCC
The DNA here is from genome assembly GCA_958431115.1 of Syrphus vitripennis. Classification (NCBI taxonomy): domain Eukaryota; kingdom Metazoa; phylum Arthropoda; class Insecta; order Diptera; family Syrphidae; genus Syrphus; species Syrphus vitripennis. The sequence goes on from OY288108.1 coordinate 71,462,001, forward strand.
ACAAAAAGTAACTTAAAGTGATGTTATTTTGGTAAATACGTTATCTTAGAATACTTTTATATTGTTATTTCATGGTATTTTAAGGGGAACGTTACTATATCCCGCTTCACAAAATCCCGCGTAACGAAATCCCGCCGATTGATATTAATTTTTTTTGTTGCGTCATGCATTGTATATATAACCTAATAGTACTACTATGGAACACGATTTTAAGTTACCTTTCTCCTTTGTATATGAAAACTATAGTACTATCATGGCGAGTTTTTTTTAGGGTTGCAGAGGTCCTGGTGGTGGCGCTGCAAAATGTGAGGTGTAAAATTCGATTTGGGGAGTCTTTAAGCGTCGAAAATTGGTGGTAGGGGCAAGAGTAGACTATTTTTTGGATTATTGCATCCAAAAAATATCAATAAATATCATTTAAAACCTCCATAAGCTCTCCGCAAAAGAAAAAGAGTAAGGGTTGCATAGGTAAATTAGATGTCGCCCCATTCCACTTCCACCATGATAGTACTATAGTTTTCATATACAAAGCTTTCTCTATCTTTTGGTGGCGCTGGTGTTGCCTAAAAAGCAGATTGGAGAGATCGAAATGAAGGTAGGCAGAAAGAATATAGAATAAGTTATAGAGTGAGAGGAATAATTATTTTGATTCTGACGGTCGCTGACAACAATTAGGCAGGGTAAAGGAGATAGGTGAGCCAGCTGATGGGTGTTATGGCAACAAGGGGAAAATGAAAAGAATTTATTGGGCTGTGGATTTATTCAACGGTTTTTTTGCATTTTTCATATATGTAGAAGTATAGATATAGCTACATTATTTTCCATTTTCAAATAATTTCGTAGGTATGATGTGAAAAGAGCAACATTGCAAGTTTTCATGTTTTACAGCTACTTTTTTTCTTGCAAATTATATAACTACTATATTTGTTTTTTTTTTTTTGCGAATAAATACATATCTTTATGATATCTTAATATCTTTTAATTTCTCTTTCATAGGTACATGATTTTAATTTGTCAAATCTGAAGAAATGACCATTTGAAAAATTAAAAGGATAACAGAATTGATAGTTTATGCAACAATTTTTTTGTTTTTAACTTTACTGCTAAAAAAAGGGTTTTTATACGAATTTTCAGCAGTAAAATTAAAAAAAAAATTTAGCAAAAAAAAGTTTGGTTGATAGAATATTTCTTGAACAAAAAAAAAAGGTGTTTTTATATATGTAGATACTTCAGTAAATTTAAAATATCACGTCAATTTTCAAAATTTTTAGATATTTTTAAAATACTCAGTAGAAAAATTTCACTTGAATTTTGAAAAGTCAGAAATAATTTTCACGTGAATTTTTGTGTTTTAAGTGAAGTTAAAAAATTCACATGGCTTTTCACAGTTCTAATAAAATTTATAATTTTAAAAAGTTTTTTATTAATTTAAGTATGTAATTCCGTAAATTTCAAGTTTTAATTATTGAACAAAATTTCATAGTTCATAGTTTTAAACTTTTTTTTTGTAATTTTCCTGTGGATTTTTCGTAGTTCTCAAAGAAATTTAAAATTTCTTGTCAGCTGATCGCAGAACTACCCCGAATCAAAATGTCTCCGATTCGTAGAATTTCGGAGAGAATTCCGCTCCGACGGTTTCCTTGATAGGGCCGAATATGTAATGCCTATTAGCCTATTTAGCATTTGGTGTGCGTCGGACATATTCACGAGAACCACAGCTGCCAATACGAGTTTAGTTTATTCCGTCAACAGAATGTTTCGCTAATCCTGAATGGGCATATGAACATGGCTCCGGGCAAACTGCATTCTTTTGGCAATGTGTTTTTTGTCAAAAGTGAAACCTTCCAAACGTTTCCACACTGGCTCTTAAATTCAATTGCTGGCCCATAGAGAAAATACTTACCTAGAGAACCGACTCAGGGGGTTCGTTCTCTTTCGCCCTACAAGCTGGACTGAGAGGATTGTATCCAATTCTGCGAGCATGAAGTGGTGTCCCGTGCATTTTAAATGTAGGCTGAACCAGCTCGTTCCCAATTGTGAGAGCATGTATAAGTAACGCTACTCTATTATAAAGAAAATCTATCTACTAATAGAAAACAAACATCATTTTATCAGAATTACATAATTGTTGAAGATAAAATATTCAGCCTAATGAGTTTGACCTGAAAGATATTCCACCGAAATATTTTTGCTAGCCCGAAATTTAAAAACTTGTAATTTTCACCAACACACACGTACATAAATAAAATTGAACGAGACTCTGCTTGTCTTTTTTGTTTGGTTACAGAAATTTATTGAAATGGCTATAGTAGGTCACAGTACACATAAAGAAGGTAATATCATTAGAGTTTTCATTTTTGTTCTCTACTGCGCATCTGGCAAAATTGTTGTTGTGCCATACTTGTTGTTGTTGGATATTGTTGTTTACACCTTTGTATATGAAAACTATAGTACTCTCATGGTAGAAGTTGAATGGGGCGACATATAATGTATGCGGGCAACCCTTACTCTTTTTTTTTTGCGGAGAGCTTATAGAGGTTTTAAATGATATTTATTGATATTTTTTGGATGCAATTATCCAAAAAATAGTCTCCTCTTGCTCCTACCACCAATTTTCGACGCTTAAAGACTCACCAAATCGAATTTTACACCTCACATTTTGCAGCGCCACCACCAGGATCCGGGCAACCCTAAAAAAAACTCGCCATGATAGTACTATAGTTTTCATATACAAAGGTTTACACCTATTCGGCCATATTGGAATTTTGTTGTTGTGTTTATGCGTTAATACTCTGTCATATCACCATGCCGGCCATCTTTATTACCCTTTTGACAGGTCTAAAGGTATAAATTTTTATACACAATATACGAAATTTGTAATACACAATAAGCGAACAGAAAAATTAAATTTTGTCGTTTTTAATGTTGTTCGGACAAAACTTATAAGCCCGAAAAACAAAAAAAAATTTATTTCATGAGCTTATGAATGTATATGGTATATGTTTACATTGTTTTAATAAATACATTAGGCACCTCGAACATCGATAATTATTAACGACTTTCTTTGTTACTATTCAAAGATAATTAAAATGAGTTTACTAAATGGCACACGCAAAAGTACCAAAATAAGTATTCAAATAATTTCTATTAAGGAATTCGAGTTGAAAACTGTTTCATCATTTTTTAGAGCATTCAATACCCATCCTTCAAAATTTTGATAAATCGTCGAAAAGTCCATTATGTTTCTCGGTTCAGACTCCATCCAGAAATTATCAAACTGAAAGAACAGGTAGCAGTAAAACATGTGAAAGTGTTTCACGCTCGGATCTGTTTTGCAGACATTAAAAAACTGAGTCTTCGCAAAGCCTTCCTTGAGCATTTGAAAAGCCATCGAGGTGATATTGATTCCAACGATTGCGAACGTATATCCAAATCTTGGATGCATCGAATGCGAAAGTACGTGACGTGCCGCGTCCTTATATTCTTTTACGAAAAATAAGAGATTCTCCAGACCAAGCATACCCATGCCACGGAAATCAGTCTTAGGATCGTCACCCTGAAAAAAATTTTAAAAAAATAATATTATAATAATACAAAAATAGAGGCATTCAACTCATGGTAAACGTGGTAAAAAATGTAAAGTACCAAACAAATTTGTTCTGTGAATGAAGATTGTAAATATGAGTTTTTAATAAAAGTTTCACATTTAGCAAAAAGCAGATTGATGTACTACATCATTTTAAACATTTGTTGTAAATCGATTCGTGTTGCAGAAGAGCTGTCAAAAGAAAAATCAACTGCGAAGCAGTGCGCTTCGCGAAGAATTTTACCGAATTTATAATACAAAAAATATGTGAAAATAAAAAAGGGGACGAGGAGGAAGATCTCTGCATAGCCAAGAAATCGCCTAAAGAAGCGTTTACCTCTGAAAGTGTTCGATATCAAAAAACAAACCTGAGTAGACCTCAATTTTTTCAAATTGAACGACATTCCTCAGGGTGTTTTGGAGAGGGTTACATCGAATTGACCTTATATCCTTTTCGCTCCGTGTTAATAAAAAAAATATGCCATTTTAAAATCTGCGTCTAACACACATGTATTTTTTAGCAGGTTTTCTAGCCCTCTTGCCCCTACCACCAATTTCCGACGCTTAAAGACTCCCAAAATCGAATTTTACACCTCACATTTTGCAGCGCCACCACAAGGGTCTGGGCAACATCAAAAGGAACTTGCCGTGATAGTACTATAGTTTTCATATACAAAGATACATACATGTGTAATAAAAATTGAAACAATACAAAATAAAAATACTTGTAAATGTAAAAAAAAAACGCATTTCTAACAGTAAATTTTCTATACCTAACGTTTTTTTTTTGATAATTTTTTTGAGTGTATAGAAATTCAACTAATTATTCACGATTCCATTAATTATTATATAATCTAGTATCGTTTGATTAAAATTTTTAATTTTGAAAGAAAGTTCTTGACAGCTAAATTCATGTAAATTTCAAAGATAAAATTAGTTACGTTTAAAAAAAAGGTTTTTAGTACAATAACGCCTAAAAGTGAGTAATTATTCAGATTTGCTCCACTTATGTGTTAGCATAAATATTTTAGAGTATTCCAAAAGAAAAACTATAAATATTGTAGTTGTGGCATCCAAAATGCAAAATTAGGCAAATAAAAGTACATTGAATGAAAAAAATTGCTCTTGCTTTTGCTCATTCTAATCTCAAAAGGTCAAGCAATAAGGAATAATAAGATATAAACTATTCCTTGTATTTTATCAGCCCTGAATAATAATGACTATGTAGTTTTTACTAATAGAAGATACAATACGTCTAAAAACAAACCTGAAATCCAATTTCCTGCCATTGCTTGGTTATCCTTCCCTCTAAAGGTGTGTCGGGCATCAATTCATTCCATAACTCTAGAAGTTTCGCCTCGTGGTTGGAATTTCCTGCATCATACTGCTGCGAGCGTAGTTTTTCCACGGCAATCATTAGCCTTTTATAACCCCATATCTGAGTTATACATTGCCCAAAAAGTGCTGGGAAATCCGGATGACAATGTGGCTTTATATTTTTCTCTCGCATTACAATTGTAACTGCTCGACCAGCAAACCCAGTGAACTCTTTATCATTGCAATGGTTAACTTGCTCATTTAATTCTTTGATAAGTTCTTGTATTCTGAGGTTTCGAGACATTGTCAATGAATGCTCGACTTGTTTAGAGCGACTGGCCCCGGCTTTAGCGCCATAGCAAATTCGTTGAAGCTCACAGAGCCTTGTAAACGTGTTTAAGAACCATTTGATGAAAGGTCGCATGAATAAATGTAAGATCGGCAGTATCTTATTGAACAGGAACATAACTGAACAAAAAGTTTCTTGAATCATAAGAATATAATTTGAGAAAATAAATCGAATTGAATTGTATATATTTTCAAGTGCCATTGAAACAACACTTCGTAGTTTATAATATAATATAATAATTTTTCGACTATTTACAGCAACATGGTGATATTTCTTTAAATGACATAATGATGTATCGATGAATTTGCGTATAATATTGGCTTTTGAATAAATAATAGTTCAATTTTTAATTTTTTTTAATTTTATTTGCGCTTTAAATACTTGTCATCTTGTCAACAAAATGTTTTATTTTTCGCATTGGTACAGGGACAGGTAAACAAAATCTAAAAGTGTCATTCCTTGCGTTCGAGGAAATGTTTGATTACGTTTTTTTCCCAGGAGTCACATTATAAAAAAAATCTTGACAGTTTTCTTGTTGGAAGCGTAATGAAAATCAAAAGGTGAAAATTGACCGAAAAAAGTTGAGTTTTTATATAATAAAATAAGAACATTTATTACCAAAGAGAACAAAATAATAAATTTAAAGTGTGGAATATAAAGGAAAAAAATTTACAAAAATAAAATATAAAGGTTACTCGGGACAGCGGATGGCACGCGGGGGCAGTGCCCCCCAACCCCACCCTCGATTTAATTTCACTTTTATTCGATGTAGGTACTCTTCTATATTGGAAATAAAGTAAAAAGAAAAATACCCTTCGATATTATTTCCTATATTTTTGGAAATAAGGTCGATCGACATTATTACCACCTTATTTATTTCACGGAGTCCCTTAGGGTCGAAATAAGGAAAATTTTAAGATTTTTTATGTTCGACTCTATTTCCAATTATAGATACATAAAAGAGATATAAGGTGACTTAGTTTGGTAATCGACTTTATTTCCAAATGAAAAATAATTTTCGGTTTTATCACCATCTATATTCGATTTCCAAAAAAAAAAATTCATACCAAGCATTCTTGTGTTTCTGTCTCCATTATCGCATTGTATATGTGGTGGCCACCACTGAAGACCAAAATACACAAATTGAAACATCAGGCGATGGTGATGCTACGGTTCCTATATACAGCAACGAAATCAGCTTAACCTCTTCATCAGCTTTACATAAGTAACTTCATTAGCTTTACATAAACGACAAATCACCGTTGACTTACAGAAAAATGACATCACAAAGACGCTAGCAAGACAACAAGTCAACCAGCCTAAAGTCAGTCAAATTTCAACTTCCACTTGCAACGCTCCTCGCTGAGTTTTATTATTTAATATAATAAATTATTGAATAAGTATAAAACGTAGTTGTTTTTTTATTTATATTAGTTAGATCACTACATATATATAACCTAATTTTAAGTTACCTTTCTCTCTCTTTTGGTGGCGCTGGTGTTGCCTAAAAAGCAGATTGGAGAGATCGAAATGAAGATAGGCAGAAAGAATATAAAATAAGTTATACAGTGAGAGGAATAATTATTTTGATTCTGACAGTTGCTGACAACAATTAGGCAGGGTAAAAGGAGATAGGTTAGCCAGCTGCATTGTATGTATATATAACCTAATGTGCCTGGCTACATGGTGATTTTTCAATCGATTGAAAAATCACGTGCGGTGGCTACACAGTGTTGTGCCCAATCACGTTCCATTTTTCCATTTCGTAAATAATAAACATAAAAAACTTTTGAAAACATTAATATATACCTTTAAAATTACAATGAATGACAAATTGACATTGTCATTGACAAAAAGCCGGAAAAAAATAAACAAGTTTCAAAAAGAGGAACAATTTAGCAATGGAACTGTATTGCGCACTCGGAAAATTCAGTTCCCTTCGTGAGCATCTTCCCCCTTCGCTCCTCATCCCTCTTGACAACAAACTGGCTAGTTAGGCGACATAATAATATTAATTGCAGTGTCGGCTTTGTATAATATGTTGTTGACTTGATGTGTTGTAATTCTGTTGCAGTGCTATTGAAATAAACATATATATATAATTTATATGGCCATTGTATATAGATTTGCATAGTACTCTCATGAACACGTTCCAAACGTTGTGTGATGTGGTCGTTTGAGGCCGCACTTGTATATACACAGAAACAGCAACCAAAAAATCTATATACAATGAAATGACCCTTTTCTGGTGTTTTCTTATGGGAAATGCATTGCACGACAAATTGAAAAAAAATCTATCTCCAATTGAGGGTTCACGCGTTGACTACCAGGTGCCGTGCTACCAAGTGCCAATAGTTTTTTTTTTCAGTATTAACCAATCGAACTACCTTAACGACGTAATTTAAAAACAGCTTTGAGAGCACTCTAGTGAGAATTTCCTATCAAGGAGCTCAATTCACAGATCCCTCTAGTGACAATTTCCTTTCATTTAGCTCAATAAGCAGAGCCATCTAGTGAGAATTTCCTTTCAAGTAGCCCAATTAACAGAGTCCTCTAGTGAGAATTTCTTTCTTTTACTTTTTCGGAGTATGGTTGTACAATAAGCTGGGAAAGAGGAAATTTTCTTGTACTTGGTTTAGGTACTTACTTTATCGGAGACGTATTGCAATGGAGACTTTTAAATCAACAAGTTCCTCTGATGGCAAAATAAGGAATTGTATCTGAATGTACACATTGTATATGAAATGGAATAGTACTATTATGAAGAGGAACGAACGACGCGACCTCTGATGAGACGGACGGAAGTTTTTTCCGTCTTGAAGTGGAGACGAGTGTAGACCTGAGAGTGGGGTAGCTTTGTATATGAAAACTATAGTACTATCATGGTGGAAGTCGAATGGGGCGACATCTAATGTATGCCGGCAACCCTTACTCTTTTTTTTTGCGGAGAGCTTATGGAGGTTTTAAATGATATTTATTGATATTTTTTGGATGCAATTATACAAAAAATAGTCTCCTCTTGCTCCTACCACCAATTTTCGACGCTTAAAGACTCACCAAATCGAATTTTACACCTCACATTTTGCAGCGCCACCACCAGGATCCGGGCAACCCTAAAAAAAACTCGCCATGAGAGTACTATAGTTTTCATATACAAAGGGGGTAGTCACAAAGAAAAAGAATAATAAATATGAGTGTTGAGGAAATAACAGAAGATAGAGAACGATGTATAAAATTGGAGTGGAAATTTATGGGAGTTGGAGGGAGTTAGGAAAAAAGACTATTTTCTTCATTTCTTTTTTGCAAAGGGGAATTATTTGAATTTTTTTTGCTAGGTAGGTAAGGAATGGGCAATGAAAATTCGTGAAGAAAATACGATTTGTTTTCAAATTTTTCAAGCAAAAGGCCCGTATGCACTTCGTCACTTTGCACATAGAAAAATATTTTTAATATTATTTTAATTTTATTTTTTCTTGAAAATTGAAGTAAGTATGAAAGGAATTTCTTAATATTTTATTAATTGTTTTTTAATTTCACGTAGTTGTTTATACTTACGTGATATTTTAAAATTAATTCTGTTGAAAATTAAAGTGAAATTTTGAATTTACTTAAGAACTTTAAAAATTCACGTCAAAGTCTTAATTTACTTAAGAAACATGAAAATCACCGTGAAAATTTAAAATTATTAAATTCTATTGAAAATTCACGTGGTATTTAAAATTTGTTTAGGACTTAAAAATCCAAGAATTCTTAAAATACCCGTAAAATATAAAAACAGCGAGCAATAAAATGACGTGTTTTTGGAAAATTGACGTGAAATTTATAAAATGTTCTAATTCTTTGGAAATACACCTAGAATTGTAAAAGTAAGTTTTTTGAAAACTACGTGCTTTTTAAAGTTCCGTGTTTTTTTTTGAAAATTCACTTGAAATTTATAAAATAATGTAATTTCTTGAGAATTAACCTGGAATATTAAAACTATGTGTTTTTTTAAAGTTTGGTGTTTTTTTTTAAACTCACGTGAAATTTCTCGAAAATTTACAAGAAATTTTAAATTTTTTCGAGAACTACGAAAAATCCACAGGAAAATTAAAAGAAAAAGGTTAAAACTATGAACTATGAATTTTTTTTAAATAATTAAAACTTTTGAAATTTCACGTGAAATTTTTGGAATTAAATATGTAGGTACTTAATTTACTAAAAAACTTTTTAAAATTTAAAATTTCATTGAGAACTATCCACGTGAAATTTTTAACTTCATTTGAGTTACAAAAATTCACGTGAAAATTATTTAAACTTGAAAATTCAGGTTAAATTTTTCGATTTGTTAAAAATACTAAAATTCACGTGGTATCTCAAATTTACTTAAAAATTTTGAAAATTGAAGTGATATTTTAAATTTACTGAAAAATGAATACACAAATACGTTTATTTTTAAAAATATGTATTTGATTTTGTTCTAAAAATCATGCGTTCTCTTTCGAGAATTAACTTTTTTATCCGCTCGTGTAACCAGGCACTATAGAAACTATAGTAGTACTATGGAACACGATTTTAAGTTACCTTTCTCTCTCTTTTGGTGGCGCTGGTGTTACCTAAAAAGTAGATTGGAGAGATCGAAATGACGGTAGGCAGAAAGAATATAGAATAAGTTATAGAGTGAGAGGAATAATTATTTTGATTCTGACAGTTGCTGACAACAATTAGGCAGGGTAAAGGAGATAGGTGAGCCAGCTGATGGGTGTTATGGCAACGAGGGGAAAATGAAAAGAATTTATTGGGCTGTGGATTTATTCAACGGTTTTTTTGCATTTTTCATATGTGTAGAAGTATAGATATAGCTACATTATTTTCAATTTTCAAATAATTTCGTATATTTTATTTGATTTTGTGAGATTTGAGATATTATGAGAGCTATGTTGCAAATTTTCATGTCTTACAGATACATTTAAACTTTTTTTTTCTTGCTTGTGATAGAATTTATTATACGTATTTGGTTTTTGTGAACTGTGTACGTTGCGAATTTTCATGTTTTACAGAAACATTCATATTTTTTTTCTTGCAAGTGATAGAATTGTAGGTACAATACGTATTTGGTTTTTGTCATTTGGTTACAGTCATATTTTTATGATATCTTTTTTTTATAGGTAGGTACATGGTATCCTTTTAATTTCTCAAATCTGAAGAAATCACCATTTGAGAATTAAAAGGATAACAAAATTCATGTACCTAAAATCACTAAAAATAGTTTATGCAACAGTTTTTTGTTTTTAATTTTACTGCTTAAAAAAAAGTTTCCGTGCGAATTTCCATCAGTAAAATTAAAAAAAGTTTTTTTACAAAAAAATTATTGCTTGAAAGAAAATTTCTTGAACAATATCAAATACATATTTTTAAAAATAAACGTAGGTATTTGTATATTCATTTTTCAGTAAATTTAAAATATCACGTCAATTTTCAAAATTTTTAAGTAAATTTGAGATACCACGTGAATTTTAGTATTTTAAGCAAATCAAAAAATTTCACCTGAATTTTCAAAAGTTTAAATAATTTTCACGTGAATTTTTGTAACTCAAATGAAGTCAAAAATTTTACGTGGATAGTTCTCAATGAAATTTAAATTTTAAAAAGTTTTTTAGTAAATTCATAGTTTTAACCTTTTTCTTTTAATTTTCCTGTGGATTTTTCGAAGTTCTCAAAGAAATTTAAAATTCTTGTGAATTTTCGAGAAATTTCACGTGAGTTTTCAAAAAAAAACACCGAACTTTTAATTCCAGGTTAATTCTCAAGAAATTACGTTATTTTATAAATTTCAAGTGAATTTTCAAAAAAAAAACTCGGAACTTTAAAAAGCACGTAGTTTTCAAAAAACTTACTTAATTTTACTATTCTAGGTGTATTTCCAAAGAATTAGAACATTTTATAAATTTCACGTCAATTTTCCAAAAACACGTCATTTTATTGCTCACTGTTTTTATATTTTACGGGTATTTTAAGAATTCTTGGATTTTCAAGTACTAAACAAATGTAAAATACCACGTGAATTTTGAAAAGAAATTAATAATTTTAAATTTTCACGGTGATTTTCATGTTTCTTAAGTAAATTAAGACTTTGTCGTGAGTTTTTAAAGTTCTTAAGTAAATTCAAAATTTCACGTTAATTTTCAATAGAATTTATTAATTTTAAAAATTAACGTGAATTTTAAACATCTTCAATAACTCACGTTTCAATTTGAAAATGTTACTTGAATTTTCAAATACCTAACCGAAAAAAAATTTAAAATTTACTTCAATTTTCCATAGCAATATTTTTTTATGTCGACTTTCAATAATTTTAAAATATCACGTAAGTATAAACAACTACGTGAAATTAAAAAACAATTGATAAAATATTAGGATTCCTTTCATAATTACTTCAATTTTCAAGAAAAAATAAAATTAAAATAATCTTAAAAATATTTTTCTATGTGCAAAGTGACAAAGTGCATACGGGCCTTTTGCTTGAAAAATTTCAAAAAAAATCGTATTCTCTTCACGAATTTTCATTGCCCATTCCTTACCTACCTAGCAAAAAAGAAATTCAAATAATTCCCCTTTGAAAAAAAGAAATTTAGAAAATAGTCTTTTTTCCTAACTCCCTCCAACTCCAATAAATTTCCATTCCAATTTTATACATCCTTCTCTATCTTCTGTTATTTCCTCAACACTCATATTTATTATTCTTTTTCTTTGTGACTACCCCACTTTCAAGTCTACACTCGTCTCCACTTCAGGTTGGAAAAAGCTTCCGTCCGTCTCATCAGAGGTCACGTCGTTCGTTCCTCTCCATGATAGTACTATTCCATTTCATATACAAAGTAGTAACTTAACGCATTGATGCAAGACGCAACAAAAAAAATTAATTTCAATCGGCGGGATTTCGTTACGCGGGATTTTGTGAAGCGGGATATAGTAACGTTCCCCTTTAAATACCATGAAATAACAATATAAAAGTATTCTAAGATAACGTATTTACCAAAATAACATCACTTTAAGTTACTTTTTGTGGAATATGAGCCAAGACTTACTTGTGAAATGAAAACTTTTTGTTTTTCCGGTTATACAAGTTTTTACAACTTTTCACGCAGCACCTCATTTTGATTTATATTTTAATAATAATATGCTTCAATTTTCAACACCAATTGGTTTTTATTTCACTTTTTTATTAGTTTTGTAGTACGTTTTTCCCTATCTTAAAATCTTTCTACTTCACAACATTAACTCTCAGCAAGGCAAAATGACAGATGAGGTTCATTTTTTTTTTTTTTAAATTTTAATACTTCACTCACGTACACTGTATATGTGCCAAAAGCCTCTTCCTCTATTTCTTATTCAATGTATGTATGTTACAAAAAAAAAATCGAATATATTTTTTTTTTTTTTTTAAACTTCAGATTCTTTGCTGTAATGAGCTTAGAGCAAGCTTCAACTACAGCCAGAGGCTCATCATAAGTGCATGTGTTAGTGGTTAGTAAATATAATGAAAACTAACACATGCAACACATAAAAATATCTAACTACAAAATTAAAAAGTATGCAAAATAAGACCAAATTTAACAAAATTATACAAAATCGTACAAAATTTTCTATTGTTAAATATAAAACAATATCACGACTAAACTGGTTTACTCATGTTGAAATCGATAGATAAATTGTTTAAATTAAAAAGCTTGCACATACTGTTCAAAGGTGGTTCTATGGAAATCAATAGTAGTTGCAGACAGGAGATCATTAATAAAAATGAGAAAGAGGGTCGGAGACAAAATAGAACCCTGTGGCACACCAGCGTTTATGTTGTGGGTTTCAGGCTTGAATCCGTCTAGTACTACTTGTATAGAGTGATTCGAAAGAAAGTTACTAATCCAACGAAGAAGGGTTTCATCGATATCAAAAGCACGCATTTTTGATAAAAAGCAGGATGCCAAACTTTATCAAATGCTTTAGAAATGTCAAGTGCAATAATCTTACTTTCTCCAAAACGATGTAAAGATTTGTTCCACTGTTCGGTGACATAAACCATCAAGTCACCAGTGGACATATTGCTGCGAAAGCTTACGAAAAGCTTACGCAGGGGTTTTGCCAGCGTGGAAGAACACCTCTTCAGAACAATGGCGGGGATACCATCCCGACCAGCGGATTTATGAGTATTGAGATCTTTTAGGACTCTCGCCGCAGCTCGAGTACGAAAGAAAATTTGCCCCATAGAATCATTTACGCGCTCAAGAACTGGGGGAGTCATGACACTATCAGACAGCATAGAGTTGGCGGCGAACTATCTAACGAATAAGTTAGCTTTTTCAAGAGAGCTAACGAATGGAGTGTCATTGACAACGAGTGTTGGGACCGAGGAAGATGTTTTGTTCCTTACGTTTTTTACAAATGACCAAACATTTTTACTACCTGTGGGACATTGTAGTATTTTCTGCCTTAATTTTTGGTCATGCAAAAATTTGGTCCTTCGAATATGGACGTTGCAGGCCTTCCTGGCTTGTTTGAATTTTTTCCGGTTTTCCTCAGTCGGGTTGGCTCTAAAACAACGGAAGCTAACCTCTTTGACCCTAATAACCTCTTTACAGCTCGCATCGAACTTATAGAAGGACCGTCAACCGACAACTGTTTTGAAGACCATCGTTGGTACAGCTGATTTTATAGCAAAAAATCTGGTGAAAGGAGCTGAAAAAACTGGAGAACTTATGGTCAAATCAACTCCATATTTGATATCAAAAATGATTCAAGCCCTTCAGTGGAATTAGTGAAAAATGTGTCTGGGGCAGCAGTAGGAGTTACTGGATATTGCCGGCAAGATTGGGTGTGGTACGATGGCGATAGGACGTTTTTTAGCACCACATATTAAAAATCAAGGAGCAAATATACTCTCAGTGGGTTTTGGTTTGAGCGAAGAACACGCACAAGATAAAGTTTGTAAATTAATATAAACTAAAGAGCGAGTCTAAATCGTTGTTTTATTTTTAGATGCAAGGAGCATTTACTATTGCTGCTGGAGCAGTTGAAGGCTTTAGTACAGTTTTTAATGGACTTGAAGAATCAGCAAAAATTCTAGGCACAAATTTAAGCAACAATTCTGTTAAAATTATTGAGCACAAGTAAAGCAATCATTATTAAATTACAATGTATATTTACAATGTTTGATTTTTGGATTTTTATTCAGATACGGACCATCGGGACAAGTTGCCTCTTGAACTTTTGATACTCTTGGTAATGCGTTTACTGTTAGCCAGAATGTGAAATACGTCACTCCTAAAGGAATCGCAAGACCAGTTGCAAAAAGCACTGGTAAAGTTTGTAAATTAATATAAACTAAAGAGCGAGTTTAAATCGTTGTTTTATTTTCAGATGCAAGGAGCATTTACTATTGCTGCTGGAGCAGTTGAAGGCTTTAGTACAGTTTTTAATGGACTTGAAGAATCAGCAAAAATTCCAAGCACAAATTCAAGCAACAATTCTGTTAAAATTATTGAGCACAAGTAAAGCAATCATTATTAAATTACAATGTATATTTACAATGTTTGATTTTTGGATTTTTATTCAGATACGGACCATCGGGACAAGTTGCCTCTTGAACTTTTGATACTCTTGGTAATGCGTTTACTGTTAGCCAGAATGTGAAATACGTCACTCCTAAAGGAATCGCAAGACGAGTTGCAAAAAGCACTGGTAAAGCAGTTTTCGAAATATATACAAATGGACAGCGTCCAGAATCGCATTATGTACCAGCTGGAGTTTTGTATCCAGATTTGAGTGAATTCAAGGAACAGTATTCAAAAAAGTAGATTCTCATAATATTGATATTATAAAACAAATGTATGCATTTGTATCTCATATCAGCCCTATATGCGTGGTATCTCTTCAAAAAATAAATTTTAAATACCACGTGAATTTTCAAAAGAAATTAATAATTTCAGTCTTGTGCTAACACCCACGCGATCAATACGTGTACTAGTTATCAAGAGACGAATTCGATAAAAAAAAAAACATTTCTCTTTCATTGAAACGTGCAAGTGATTGCATGGATGATGAAGATTTCATCAATCCAAGCAAAAAAATTACTTTCAAGGGATCACATTCAATTGAAACCAATATGAGCGTAGATCGCAGAAATACTTTTACACCTTTGCAAAGTCTTATGGACTATGACGAAGGTGTCCAAAAAGACAATGTTTCTGTTAAAGAAAAAAAATCAGAATCTATTCCACCAATAGTGATTCTAAAAACAAAAAGTGAAGTGATAAGATTATTATTAGAAAACATTAAAGTCGAGGACTATGTTCTTAAAAATATTTCTTTGGGACAAAAAATAATGTGTTATTCACTTGATTCTTATGAAAAAACTTTAGCTGAACTCAAACAACAAAACTACGAGTTTTATACTCATCAAAGGAAAAATAATAGACCCTTTAAAGTGGTACTTTCTGGTCTAGATCTTTATACCAGCACTGAAGCACTTAAGAAAGAATTAATTTCTCGGGGTATCCAATGCACCGACGTAAAACCCATCACTGTACAAACATTTGCTAATTTTGTAAGTTACAAATATATTATTTATATAGAACGTGGTTCAATTAAGTTCAGTGATCTTAAAAAGCAACACTCAACCATCTTTAAAATGTTAGTCAAATGGGACTACAAAACACATTACCCAAATAAAGTTACTCAATGCTACAATTGCCAGATGTTTGGCAATGGGGAGAAGCATTGCAATGTAAAAATGTTTTGTCCTAACTGTTCTGGTAAACACAAAGTTGCTGATTGTGATAAGCCTGATGTTATTAAATGTGCTAATTGTAGCGGTGCTCATAAAGCAAACGATCCAACGTGTAAAATGCGCTCAAATTTCTTCGAAATTCGAAAACAAATTGCAAATCGAAATAACTCGAATACACACAAATCACAAAAGAACGGCGTTATCTCACAAAAAAATCACTCTATTTTCTCTTTGAGTGACTTTCCTGCTCTACCAACGGACCAAAATAAAAACAAAACTAGAAGTGGAACATCTTTAATGCAGATTCGTGCAGAACCAGAAGCTGTACCAGTACAACAACAACTATATTATACTAACAAGAACGACCAGTGTAATAATAAACAAAATGATTTATTTTCTTCCAATGAATTAATGTCATTACTTAATGAAATGATGCCTAAACTTAGTTTATGTAGATCAAACTGCTAAAACTGTAAAACAACTGCTATAGACGTGATAGAGAAAATGTCTTGGGAGAAGGAGTGGCAATTTTGGCAAAGAAAGAAATTTGTCAACATTCGTTGGGAACATTGAATCTAGAAATTATTGAATGTGTTGGGCTAAGGATAAGATTAAACGAAAGCATATCTCTTGATATATTTTCTGTTTATTTTCCTGGAAAAAATAGTAATAATGAAAGAAAAATTATGTTTAAAAAAGATATTTTAAAGCTTATGCGTATTAAAGACAATTTTTTGCTAGGTGGTGATCTGAACTCCAGACATCGATCTTGGAATTGCGTAAGGGCAAATTCTTGGGGTAATATTTTACACGCTATTATGACTACACAGAATAATAACTATTTAATTAGTCCTGTTAATCCTACCTATATTCCAACTGACCGAAATAAAACACCATCGGTATTAGATTTAT
This sequence comes from Syrphus vitripennis, assembly GCA_958431115.1. Classification (NCBI taxonomy): domain Eukaryota; kingdom Metazoa; phylum Arthropoda; class Insecta; order Diptera; family Syrphidae; genus Syrphus; species Syrphus vitripennis. The sequence continues at coordinate 71,478,927 of OY288108.1, forward strand.
TTTTTACAAACAAAATTAATTACTTCACGCAACCTATCACTCTAACAGCCTTAAGTTCTGATCATTTACCGGTGCTTACATCTTTTACAGACACAGTTCTGATGCAAAATGCGCAAAAGAGATATGTGTTAACAGCTGCAAATTGGAATGTTTTTCGGGCACATGTTTCAAATAATATTAATACACAAAATTTAGCGCTGAATGAAGTCAATCAAACTTATCAAATTGATGTATATTTACAAAACTTTGTGGATATCATCAATGATGCAGTTGATAAAGCTGTTCCTCAGAAAACTCTTGCAAACAAACCACCAGCTCCTTTACCTAACAACATTTTAATTCTTATTCGTTTGAGAAATACGGCTAGAAGGTTTTGGATAAGATACAGACAGTTCTATTATAGCGAAATGGTTTCAAAGCTAAATAAGCAGATTAAAAATGAAATTCTTGCCCATCGAAACAAAAGATGGAATGTATTGCTCTCTTCTTTCGAAAAGAGCTCCAAGCCCTTTTGGAAAGTAAGTAAAGTTATTTCCAAAAAGCATTCTAATATTCCAGCACTTTCTTATGGCGATATAAAAGTTTACAACCAAGAGGAAAAGTTAAATTTACTTGCATCTTGTTTTCATAAAAACAACACAATTGCTGCTCATTTGTGTGACCAACAAACAATTTCTACAGTTGATGAATCTATAAATGAAATAGAATTAACAGAATCACATCTTGACACTAAATATCTTACAACACCTACAAAAGTCAGAGACATAATTAAAACAAGTAAAACCAATAAAGCTGTTGGTATTGATAAAATTCGAAATAAATACCTCAAGGAACTACCAAAAAAAGGGCTTATTCTCTTAACTTTTATATTTAATGCCTGCCTTACATTAAACTATTTCCCTAGTCAATGGAAAAAATCTAAAGTAATTGCCATTCCTAAGCCTGGGAAACCAAAAACAGACCCATTTAGCTATAGACCTATTAGCCTGCTCAGCAATATAGGTAAAATTTTTGAAAAAATAGTTAAAAACTATTTAGTAGACCATATAACAAAATTTCAAATATTGCCAAAACAACAATTTGGTTTTCGATCAGGACACAGCACAAATCATCAAGTTCTTAGAATAAAAAATCATATAAATCAGGGATTCGCTTCTAAAATGCCTACAGGGTTGGTGTTGTTGGACATTGAAAAGGCGTTTGATACTGTTTGGCATGAGGCTCTTTTACATAAAATGAAACTGTTTAGATTTCCTCTTTTCCTAATTAAAATAATTCAAAGTTTTTTGAAAGACAGACTTTTTTCTGTATTTATTGGAAACTGCAATTCAGATTATCTGGATATCCCTTTTGGAGTTGTTCAGGGATCAGTTTTAGGTCCAATTCTCTTCAACATTTTTGTGGCGGATTTTAAGATCACATGTAACAATACACTTTGGGCAATGTTTGCAGATGATACTGCAATATACTCTTCCTGTGTAAACCCTGTAACTATTATGTCCGCCCTGCAAAAGTCACTTGAAGATATCGAAAACTACTTTAAAAAATGGAAAATTAAAGCCAATGCTAGTAAATCTCAAGCCGTTTTCTTCACACGTCGAAGGGCAGCTAATTTTTTGCCATCAACTTGCCTCACATTTTATAGCACTAATATACAATACGAAAATGAATGTAAATACTTAGGTATAACATTAGATAAAAAATTAACTTTTCAAAATCATACAGCAGTAACTATTAAAAAAATTAATATGTATATAAGAATACTATATCCGTTTATAAGTCGAAGTTCAAACTTAAGTACAGAAAACAAATTTATTTTATTTAAAACTATATTTCAACCTATATTGTTATACGGTGTACCTGTCTGGCATGATTGCGCGGAATGTCATAAAAAAAAGTTACAAATTATGCAAAACAAAATACTTAAAATAATTTTAAAGTTACCCAAACGTTTTTTAACCTTGAATTTACACGAAAGAGCTAATGTCAACCTTTTTGCGAATCTTTCTATTAAATATGTAACAGATTTTACTTATAAATGCCAATTCTCGGACAATAGTCTAATAAAAGAACTATGTGCAATTTAGATTATAAGTATTACATAAGGGTTTTATTTTGTAGAAGTTTCCCTTAATTAAATATTACGTAACTCAAAATTTTCTTCATTATATTAAAAATTATATATTATAGCTGGAAAGAACATAATGTTAAGTTCTAAAACTCTTAAGAATATTATTTAAATGTAAGTCCTTTTGTATCTTAATCTACAATAAAACAAATGAATGAATAAAATTAATAATTTTAAATTTTCACGGTGATTTTAATGTTTCTTAAGTAAATTCAGACTTTGACGTGAATTTTTAAAGTTCTTAAGTAAATTAAAAATTTCACGTTAATTTTTAAACAGAATTTAATAATTTTAAAAATTAACGTGAATTAAAAACATCTTCAATAACTCACGTTTCAAGATTTTAAAAACTTTACAAATACCTATTTGAAAATGTTACTTGAATTTTCAAATAACTAACAGAAAAAAAATTTAAAATTTACTTCAATTTTTCATAGCAATAGCATGCTTTTGAAAGTTGACGTGTATTTTGAAAGTTTTGAGTAAAATTAAAATTTAATGTCGACTTTCAATAATTTTAAAATATCACGTAAGTATAAACAACTACGTGAAATTAAAAAACAATTAATAAAATGTTAAGAAATTCCTTTCATACTTACTTCAATTGTAAAAGATAATTAAAATTAAAATAATCTCAAAAATACTTTACTTTGTGCAAAGTGACAAAGTGCATACAGGCCCTTAGCTTGAAAAATTTCAAAACAAAATCGTTTTTTGTTCTTGAATTTTCATTGCCCATTTCCTACCCACCTAGAAAAAAAGTCAAATAATTCCCCTTTGCAAGAAAGACAATGAAGAAAAAATCAATAAGAGTTTTTTTTTCTAACTCTCATTAAATTGTATTCCAATTTTATACAGCTTTCTCTATCCTCTGTTATTCTCTATACATTCATATTTATTATTCTTATTCTTTGTACTTCCCCTATTAATTACTCTACACTAATCTCCACTAAAGTTAGGACTGATTTGGCGGTCCGCTTCCCCAGATGTCGCGTCGTTTGTTCCTCTTCATAATAGTACTATGTAAATTTATATACAATGTTCATTGCAAAAGATTCGGTTAATATTTCGAACTGGTTGCTATTCCTAAACCTAGGCGTAAAATTAGTTTCTAATGTATATGGTTCACTGGTACTGTTTAGAATTGGAACAATAACGTGACCACTTTTTACTTTCTCGCGGCTCCACTAATACCTCTTTAAGACCAGTTTTAATTTAAGTTTTACCATCTTTTTAGTTCGTGCTTGAATTTCCGTAACTGTATTGATATTATAGAGATAGTAATGGTATCTCTGCTATAACTTTCTTACCTTTATTTTCCAAAAGTTTTAGGCGCTTTGCCACAGAGTCAATTATGGAACGGTTCCATAAGACGTCACGACCCAAAATACCGTCGGCAGGTATGTCTCTTGAGTCCTAATAACGTGCAATTTTGCCTTGACTTGAACGCCTCTGGACAAAGGAAAAACAGTCAGTTGTCGTTTGCAGGTGCAAAGGAAAGGGTCACCTTCGGGTGTGCTGTGCGTTGTTGTGCATTTTATCGTCCCCTCGTCCCTCACCTTTTGTCTTTGTCACGTAGGGTCCGCATATTAAACAATAAAAACAAAAACATAATAAATCAAAAAATAACTCTCAATAATAATAATAATATAAAAGAAAAGCAAAATATACAAAAAAAAATATATCAACATACAAAAAAAAATAAAGCTTATCATCACACAAAAAAAAAATTATAATAAACCATGTAGGTAGTTAAGGAATGGGCAATGAAAATTCGTGAAGAGAATACGATTTTTTTTGAAATTTTTCAAGCAAAAGGCCCGTATGCACTTTGTCACTTTGCACATAGAAAAATATTTTTAAGATTATTTTAATTTAATTTTTTCTTGAAAATTGAAGTAATTATGAAAGGAATCTTAATATTTTATCAATTGTTTTTTAATTTCACTTAGTTGTTTATACTTACGTGATATTTTAAAATTATTGAAAGTCGACATAAAAAAATATTGCTATGGAAAATTGAAGTAAATTTTTAATTTTTTTTCAGTTAGGTATTTGAAAATTCAAGTTATTGAAGAGTTATTGAAGATGTTTAAAATTCACGTTAATTTTTAAAATTATTAAATTCTATTGAAAATTAACGTGAAATTTTGAATTTACTTAAGAACTTTAAAAACTCACGGCAAAGTCTTAATTTACTTAAGAAACATGAAAATCACCGTGAAAATTTGAAATTATTAATTTCTTTTCAAAATTCACGTGGTATTTTACATTTGTTTAGTACTTGAAAATCCAAGAATTCTTAAAATACCCGTAAAATATAAAAACAGTGAGCAATAAAATGACGTGTTTTTGGAAAATTGACGTGAAATTTATAAAATGTTCTAATTCTTTGGAAATACACCTAGAATAGTAAAATTAAGTAAGTTTTTTGAAAACTACGTGCTTTTTAAAGTTCCGAGTTTTTTTTTGAAAATTCACTTGAAATTTATAAAATAATGTAATTTCTTGAGAATTAACCTGGAATATTAAAACTACGTGTTTTTTAAAGTTCGGTGTTTTTTTTTGAAAACTCACGTGAAATTTCTCGAAAATTCACAAGAATTTTAAATTTCTTTGAGATCTTCGAAAAATCCACAGGAAAATTAAAAGAAAAAGGTTAAAACTATGAATTTACTAAAAAACTTTTTAAAATTTAAACTTCATTGAGAACTATCCACGTAAAATTTTTGACTTCATTTGAGTTACAAAAATTCACGTGAAAATTATTTAAACTTTTGAAAATTCAGGTGAAATTTTTTGATTTGCTTAAAATACTAAAATTCACGTGGTATCTCAAATTTACTTAAAAATTTTGAAAATTGACGTGATATTTTAAATTTACTGAAAAATGAATACACAAATACCTACGTTTATTTTTAAAAATATGTATTTGATTTTGTTAAAGAAATTTTCTTTCAAGCAATAATTTTTTTGTAAAAAAACTTTTTTTAATTTTACTGATGGAAATTCGCACGGAAACTTTTTTCTTTAAGCAGTAAAATTAAAAACAAAAAACTGTTGCATAAACTATTTTTAGTGATTTTAGGTACATCAATTTTGTTATCCTTTTAATTCTCAAATGGTGATTTCTTCAGATTTGAGAAATTAAAAGGATACCATGTACCTACCTACTATATAAAAAAAAGATATCATAAAAATATGACTGTAACCAAATGACAAAAACCAAATACGTATTGTACCTACAATTCTATCACTTGCAAGAAAAAAAATATGAATGTTTATGTAAAACATGAAAATTCGCAACGTACATAGTTCACAAAAACCAAATACGTATAATAAATTCTATCACAAGCAAGAAAAAAAAAGTTTAAATGTATCTGTAAGACATGAAAGTTTGCAACATAGCTCTCATAATATCTCAAATCTCACAAAATCAAATAAAATATACGAAATTATTTGAAAATTGAAAATAATGTAGCTACATATATCTATACTTCTACACATATGAAAAATGCAAAAAAACCGTTGAATAAATCCACAGCCCAATAAATTCTTTTCATTTTCCCCTTGTTGCCATAACACCCATCAGCTGGCTCACCTATCTCCTTTACCCTGCCTAATTGTTGTCAGCGACTGTCAGAATCAAAATAATTATTCCTCTCACTCTATAACTTATTCTATATTCTTTCTGCCTACCTTCATTTCGAGCTCTCCAATCTGCTTTTTAGGCAACACCAGCTCCACCAAAAGAGAGAGAAAGGTAACTTAAAATCGTGTTCCATAGTAGTACTATTAGGTTATATATAATATATATACAATGCTACGGCTGTTGGAAAGGTCTTAGACAGGAATGGGAAGTACCTTTGTATATGAAAACTATAGTACTCTCATGGCGAGTTTTTTTTAGGGTTGCCCGGATCCTGGTGGTGGCGCTGCAAAATGTGAGGTGTAAAATTCGATTTGGTGAGTCTTTAAGCGTCGAAAATTGGTGGTAGGAGCAAGAGGAGACTATTTTTTGGATAATTGCATCCAAAAAATATCATTTAAAACCTCCATAAGCTCTCCGCAAAAAAAAAGAGTAAGGGTTGCCGGCATACATTAGATGTCGCCCCATTCGACTTCCACCATGAGAGTACTATAGTTTTCATATACAAAGGAAGTACCAACTTGTAAGAATTTTGATTGATTCAGGTTCACAAGTTTCACTAGTCACTGAGGCTTGTGTCGAGAGACTTGGCATACGACGGACAAATGCTCGCATACCCATTAGTGGTATTGGTTCAACCTGCGCAGGGAGATCTAGGGGTGTAGTTTCGTTTGGCATCGCTTCTTGTTATGACACTTCTAGTATCTCATTAGATGCCTTTATTATTACGAATGTAACTTCGCAGTTACCAACCATTTCGTTCGATATCAAAGATTGGAATCACATCTCTAACCTGCAATTAGCCGATCCATCATTTAACCAATCCAGTTCGGTGGATTTGTTGCTTGGGGCCGATAAAGTTTGGGAGGTTCTTCAAGGTGATGTCGTGAAAGGAGTTAATGGTCGACCAGTAGCACAAAAAACATTGTTTGGGTGGGTTTTAGCTGGTCAAATATCAACTGAAGTTGACCATTCAGTTAAGACTCATCATATTTTGGTTGACATCGACGCAACTTTGCAAAAGTTTTGGACAGTTGAGGAGGTTGACCCTAAATCTATTGTTTCAAAAGAAGATAAGGCAATGGAGGAGCATTTTATCAAAACTCAAAGTAGAGATCATTTCGGAAAATACATCGTGAAACTTCCCTTTAAAAATACTCCAAAATTTTCTGAAACCATCGGTGGCGCGGTTTCGCGTTTAAAAGCTATGGAACGAAAATTCGAAAAAAATAAAAATGATTCGCTTCTTTAGTCTTACTCTTTGTCTATGGAGGAATATTTATCTTTAGGCCATATGCGTAGAGTTCCATCTTCTGAAATTTCAAAAACTAATGTTTTTTATCTACCACATCATGCAGTTCTTAAGCCAGACAGTATCACAACGAAGCTTCGAGTGGTTTTTGACGGTTCCTTTAAAGATACTAATGGTGTTTCTCTAAATGACTCATTGATGATAGGCCCCCCAATTCAATGTAACCTGTTTTCCGTGTGTTTGAGATTTCGTCGACATAAATTCGTCTTTACAGCGGACATTGTTAAAATGTTTCGTCAGATTTGGGTCGCAGATGAAGAAATCGACTACCAAAGGATTGTCTGGCGGAAATCGAGTAGTGATACTATTGAACACTTTCGCTTGGCAACAGTTACTTATAGAACTGCAAGTGCTCCTTATTTATCAGTTCGGGTTTTAGAACAATTAGCCTACGATTATCGGGAGGAATGTCCTATCGCTTCCGAAATCCTTCTTAATGACTTTTACGTCGACGACGTCGTGACGGGTGGTTAAAATTATTTAAACTTTTGAAAATTCAGGTGAAATTTTTTGATTTGCTTAAAATACTAAAACTCACGTGGTATCTCAAATTTACTTAAAAATTTTGAAAATTGACGTGATATTTTAAATTTACTGAAAAATGAATACACAAATACCTACGTTTATTTTTAAAAATATGTATTTGATTTTGTTAAAGAAATTTTCTTTCAAGCAATAATTTTTTTTGTAAAAAAACTTTTTTTAATTTTACTGATGGAAATTCGCACGGAAACTTTTTTTTTTAAGCAGTAAAATTAAAAACAAAAAACTGTTGCATAAACTATTTTTAGTGATTTTAGGTACATCAATTTTGTTATCCTTTTAATTCTCAAATGGTGATTTCTTCGGATTTGAGAAATTAAAAGGATACCATGTACCTACCTATAAAAAAAAAGATATCATAAAAATATGACTGTAACCAAATGACAAAAACCAAATACGTATTGTACCTACAATTCTATCACTTGCAAGAAAAAAAAATATGAATGTTTCTGTAAAACATGAAAATTCGCAACGTACATAGTTCACAAAAACCAAATACGTATAATAAATTCTATCACAAGCAAGAAAAAAAAAGTTTAAATGTATCTGTAAGACATGAAAGTTTGCAACATAGCTCTCATAATATCTCAAATCTCACAAAATCAAATAAAATATACGAAATTATTTGAAAATTGAAAATAATGTAGCTATATCTATACTTCTACACATATGAAAAATGCAAAAAAACCGTTGAATAAATCCACAGCCCAATAAATTCTTTTCATTTTCCCCTTGTTGCCATAACACCCATCAGCTGGCTCACCTATCTCCTTTACCCTGCCTAATTGTTGTCAGCGACTGTCAGAATCAAAATAATTATTCCTCTCACTCTATAACTTATTCTATATTCTTTCTGCCTACCTTCATTTCGATCTCTCCAATCTGCTTTTTAGGCAACACCAGCTCCACCAAAAGAGAGAGAAAGGTAACTTAAAATCGTGTTCCATAGTAGTACTATTAGGTTATATATACAATGCTACGGCTGTTGGAAAGGTCTTAAGCGCCATTCATATGAGCTGCGACCTGCGTCTGCGAATTGCAAATGGTCGCAGAGTTTGACATTTCATTCATATGAGTGGTCGCAGACAGCTGCGAACCAGACAACACAAAAGCAGACAAACAACTTTTTTTGAGGTTAAGCTCATGCGAATTATTTGGTCGCAGCTCTGTGGAATGCGTCTTGGTTTTGTGGACTGCGAATTCACATTTGGCAGTTCGCAATTCGCACTTGTTGGTCGCATAGAAAATATTAAAATATGTTTTTTTTTGTAGTTTTACCTAATTATACAAAATTATATCTATTTAAATTTGTAAATACGTTCATTTATTCACTTAATTAAACAATAAAAATAAAAAAAAGTTGATATTTGCTTTGGAAAAAGCTTTAAAAGAATTATTCGCAGACGCAGGTCGCAGCTCATATGCAAGGCGCTTTAGACAGGAATGGGAAGTACCTTTGTATATGAAAACTATAGTACTCTCATGGCGAGTTTTTTTTAGGGTTGCCCGGATCCTGGTGGTGGCGCTGCAAAATGTGAGGTGTAAAATTCGATTTGGTGAGTCTTTAAGCGTCGAAAATTGGTGGTAGGAGCAAGAGGAGACTATTTTTTGGATAATTGCATCCAAAAAATATCATTTAAAACCTCCATAAGCTCTCCGCAAAAAAAAAGAGTAAGGGTTGCCGGCATACATTAGATGTCGCCCCATTCGACTTCCACCATGAGAGTACTATAGTTTTCATATACAAAGGAAGTACCAACTTGTAAGAATTTTGATTGATTCAGGTTCACAAGTTTCACTAGTCACTGAGGCTTGTGTCGAGAGACTTGGCATACGACGGACAAATGCTCGCATACCCATTAGTGGTATTGGTTCAACCTGCGCAGGGAGATCTAGGGGTGTAGTTTCGTTTGGCATCGCTTCTTGTTATGACACTTCTAGTATCTCATTAGATGCCTTTATTATTACGAATGTAACTTCGCAGTTACCAACCATTTCGTTCGATATCAAAGATTGGAATCACATCTCTAACCTGCAATTAGCCGATCCATCATTTAACCAATCCAGTTCGGTGGATTTGTTGCTTGGGGCCGATAAAGTTTGGGAGGTTCTTCAAGGTGATGTCGTGAAAGGAGTTAATGGTCGACCAGTAGCACAAAAAACATTGTTTGGGTGGGTTTTAGCTGGTCAAATATCAACTGAAGTTGACCATTCAGTTAAGACTCATCATATTTTGGTTGACATCGACGCAACTTTGCAAAAGTTTTGGACAGTTGAGGAGGTTGACCCTAAATCTATTGTTTCAAAAGAAGATAAGGCAATGGAGGAGCATTTTATCAAAACTCAAAGTAGAGATCATTTCGGAAAATACATCGTGAAACTTCCCTTTAAAAATACTCCAAAATTTTCTGAAACCATCGGTGGCGCGGTTTCGCGTTTAAAAGCTATGGAACGAAAATTCGAAAAAAATAAAAATGATTCGCTTCTTTAGTCTTACTCTTTGTCTATGGAGGAATATTTATCTTTAGGCCATATGCGTAGAGTTCCATCTTCTGAAATTTCAAAAACTAACGTTTTTTATCTACCACATCATGCAGTTCTTAAGCCAGACAGTATCACAACGAAGCTTCGAGTGGTTTTTGACGGTTCCTTTAAAGATACTAATGGTGTTTCTCTAAATGACTCATTGATGATAGGCCCCCCAATTCAATGTAACCTGTTTTCCGTGTGTTTGAGATTTCGTCGACATAAATTCGTCTTTACAGCGGACATTGTTAAAATGTTTCGTCAGATTTGGGTCGCAGATGAAGAAATCGACTACCAAAGGATTGTCTGGCGGAAATCGAGTAGTGATACTATTGAACACTTTCGCTTGGCAACAGTTACTTATGGAACTGCAACTGCTCCTTATTTATCAGTTCGGGTTTTAGAACAATTAGCCTACGATTATCGGGAGGAATGTCCTATCGCTTCCGAAATCCTTCTTAATGACTTTTACGTCGACGACGTCGTGACGGGTGGTGATTCGCTTTCTGAGAAAACAGTGTTTAATCGGTTTGCTGTCGAAGGGTGGTTTAGAGATTAGTAAGTGGCAAAGTAATTGCACAGAGTTGTTGTCGGAAAATAACTCGGTACAAAATGAAAACATTTCACTTAACAAAGACTCGAATTGGGTTAAGGTTCTCGGTTTGAATTGGAATTAGAAATTAGACTGTTTTTCGTTTCGTTTGAATCTGACACAAAATATCGAATCTCCTACAAAACGACAAATCTTAAGTGATGTTGCAAGAATCTTTGACCCCCTCGGCTTTCTTTCTCCCTCGGTAATTGAACTGAAAATCCTTCTGCAAGAGTTATGGCATCAAAAACTTGATTGGGACGATCGTCTTCCAGATTCAATCGCAAACCGGTGGCGCAAATATCAAGAAGAGCTCCCTCTTTTAACTGAAATTAAAATTCCTCGAACAATTGGAAATATCGATTCTCAACTTCAACTGCATGGGTTCTCAGACGCCTCATCATCTGGGTACGGCGCAGTGATCAAGATATATTTTGCCCAATGGAGAGATAAAAACGAACATTGTATCTGCCAAAACTCGAGTTGCTCCAATAAAACAATTAAGCATTCCACGCTTAGAATTGTGCGGAGCCTTATTGCTCACAAGGTTACTCGTCGCGGTTCAAAATTCCTTAAAAATGACATTTTCGAACGTTTTCGAGTGGTGTGATTCACAGGTTGTTCTTTCCTGGTTGTTTTCTCCTTCTCGTCGTTGGGACATTTTTGTTGGAAATAGAACTTCTGAGATTTTGAACACTATACCTCGAAATAGGTGGTTTCACGTGAGGTCAGACCAAAACCCCGCAGACTGTGCTTCGCGTGGTATAGCACCTTCGAATTTAGTGAATTACTCTATTTGGTGGAACGGTCCAAACTGGCTTAGCAAAAGTGAAAATAATTGGCCTGTTATAAAAACTTTTGAGGAGCACCCCGATTGTAAGCATGAGGAGAAAAAACAATCTCAGAAATCGCTTGTCGTAGTGAATAATCGCCAACACCATGTTGAGTTCTTTTCGTCTCGCATATCGTCGTGGTTTCGTCTTATACGCGTCGTCGCGTTTATGACTTGATATGTTTTGAAATGTATTATGAAACGATCAAACGCTTATTCTTATCATCTAACTGCTTCAGAAATCTTCAGTTCAAAACGTGACATACATAATTAGATGGGTCCAAAATGCACACTGTGGGGAAGATATTGCATATTTAAAAAAACACGGCCACTTTGGTAAAAACTGCAAAATTGTTAATCTGAATCCCTTTCTAGATGATGACCAGATATTGCGTGTTGGTGGAAGACTTCAGCAATCTAATATATCTGTCAACGCAAAACATCCGATCATTATACCCAAAGGATATGAAGTGACTAAACTGATTGCAGAAGACGCACATGAACGGCATCATCACACAGGAAATTCAACTTTGTTCACCATACTACGTCAGGAGTACTGGATCATTGGCTGCAGAAACCTACTTCGAAAGATCACCCACAAATGCAATGCTTGTTTCAGGCAAAGAAAACTGTTGACAACACAAATAATGGGTAATCTTCCGGCGCAAAGAATTCAAAACAGCAGGCCTTTTACTCACTGTGGATGTGACTATGCCGGGCCAATATCAATCAAAACCAAAATCGGAAAAAAAGACACAAATAACCAAAGGCTACATATCACTTTTTGTTTGCCTTTCAACAAAGGCCATACATCTGGAGCTGGTTAGTGATTTGACGACGGAAGCATTTCTTGCAGCTCTGCGCAGATTCATATCACGTCGTGGTAAACCATCTCACATGTACTCTGATAATGGTACAAATTTTCGCCAGAGAGCTTACTGAAATGCATCAGCACACTTTATCTGAAAAACATAATTCCATAGTTGCAGAATCACTTGCTCGTGATGCTATTACAGGGCATTTTATTCCACCCTCTGCACCCCTCTTTGGGGGCTTATGGGAGGCGGGGGTAAAATCGGTGAAGCAACACCTTCGTCATGTGATAGGTTCTGACATTTTTAACTTTGAACAATTTTACACCCTTTTAACGCAAATTGAATCACTTCTTAATTCTCGTCCTTTATGTCAAATTTCTGATAATGATTTAGATGCACTTACTCCAGCTCATTTCATTTTAGGTGAGTCTTATTCAGCTGTTCCTGAACCATCACTTGAAGAAATTCCACAGAATCGAGTGTCCTCATGGCAGGCTCTACAAAGCAAGGTTCAAGGTTATTGGAAACGTTGGAGTATGGAGTACTTGACATCATTGCAACAGCGACCTAGTTGGACCAAAACTCGAAAAAACCTTGAGTTGAATGACTTGGTAGTCATCAAAGATTCCAACATACCACCTGGAAAATGGTCTTTGGGTCGAGTTATTGAGGTCCACCCAGGCAAAGACGGTCATGTTCGAGTCGTCACTCTAAGAACATCTACAGGCAACCTTGTACGGCCAATACACAAACTGGCTTTACTTCCTATGAGCTGAAACTATGTTCCAGGGGCGGCGGAATTTTTAAGAATATTTCAATTTTAACTTACTTAAAAAAATAATAATTTATGAATCAATTTAAATTATGTTGCTACTTGCTAATTTTATATGTTGGGTAACAATATCTTAGACTTTGAATTTCACTCAACTCTCTAATCTCTTTAATCAATTATATTTACTCATTATGTATAATTTTTTCTTCATTTATATAATCAATCATATATGTATTGTATAACAGTTAAGATATGAGCTTCTCTCATTCCTATATACTCGGTCACTTGGATTACGACCTGCAACCAGATAAGTACCATAAAATTAAAACTAAGTATTGATATTGAAGGCTGTGTTGTTAAATACTTTGGTGCTTTTTTCATTGCTATTGGGGTGCCCTTCGTAAAGTGCTGGTCCTTCGCCTTTGTTTAGGTTGATATATTGCCAAACAGGCACTAAGAAGAATAATGTTATCTTTAACTGTTAAAGCAAACTTACGATCGAAATAAGGTTTTATTGCCACTTCCTCATCACTCAGCCAAGTTGGCCATCCATTTTTAATAAAAGCAGCCACTTTCTTCAGCACTCTGTCCTTAAGAGTGTATTTCCCAATCGACTCAGCATTTAATGGACCTGTACCCTCATCTTCCAGAATAGTATTCACTTCATGACATTCAACTTTTACTTTGTCAAACTCTATATCAGGACCCACCGGCAGGCGAGATAACGCGTCAGCATTAGCATGTTTAGAGGTAGGTCGGCACTTTATTTGATAATTATAAGCCATCAGCGCCATCGCATTGTCATTTCTGGAATCGATTTGCTGTAATTGAATATGGTTGTCAATGGCTTATGGTCCGTTTGCAACTCGAAAAGGCGACCATACAAGTAGCAGTGAAATTTCTTCACTCCATATATTATTGACAACGCCTCCTTTTCTATTTGGCTGTACAACTTCTGGTGTTTATCAAGGGTTTTGGACGCAAAAGCTATCGGCCTCTCAGTTCCGTCCGGTATCTGTGCGATATAACAGCTCCGATGCCGTAGCTTGACGCATCAGTAGCTAATATCAGTGGTAGTGAGTCATCAAAGTGAGCTAACTTTGCAGCTTCCAGTAAACTGCTTTTCAAGGACTCCAATGCATTTTATTGGCTAGCAGACCAAACAAACTCAGCATCCTTAGCACGTAGTGCATTAAGTGGACCTGCTACCTTCGAGAAATTTGGTATAAATTGATTATAATAGTTCAATTTACCTATTATAGCTTCCAGTTCTCTTAGTTTCGATGGTTGTGGCATGTTTCGGAGGGCCTCCAAATGCTTTTCAGAAGGACGGATGCCGTCGGCAGCCAATGTATGTCCCAAGTATTCCAGTTCTTTTTTTAGCAAAAGTGCACTTCTGTTTATTGCACCGAAACCCATTACTTTGAAGACGTTCAAACACTTCCTTCAATGTCTGCAAGTGATCCGTGTCATCTTTACCCAAAACAACGATGTTATCCAGGTACACAGCTACAGGAAGATCAGCAAACAATTGCTCCATTATGTTCTGGAACTCTCCGGGTGCGCTGCTTATACCAAACGGTAGACGCTGATATTGGTATAATCCAAAGGGAGTACTAATCACTGCCATCGCTTTTGACTCGTCGTCCAGCTCTATCTGTAGGTAAGCATCTGAGAGGTCGATCTTAGTAAACATTTTCATTTATGGCAAGAAATTCCGCATATTGCCAACTTATATAAATTGTAACCAATGGGATGCGGATTTCGAAAAAATTAGTGAGTTTGTTACATCGGTAAACCTAGTTGAAAATTTGCTGCTAGTTGGAGATTTAAATGCCAGGATCGGTAACGAAGGAGGAACGGAAAATGATCGAATTGGTATGAGCAGGAGAACGAAAGATGCAACGAAGAATGGAAGGGGTGCAAAGTTGTTGGATCTATGCAATTCTTTCGGGCTCCGGATCCAAAACGGTACCAGTAAGGGAGACAACCAAGGGGAATACACATTTGTTGGTAAACAGGGTAGCTCTGTTATAGATTATAGCCTGGAAAGTGGTGAATGGAGCTCACTTATAACTGATTTTGAAGTTCAAAAAAGAAACTATTCAGATCATATGCCAATTGTGGTAACATTTAAGTGTGGCGAAATGGTACGAGAGGAAATTGTGGCCTTAGAACTTATGCCCAAACTCCAATGGAGGAATACAAAGGCCTCAAATTACAGAACTAAACTGAATTCACTCCTACTGTCCGAGGAGAATCATATGTGTTTGAGCAAAATTGAATGCTTCATAAAGGAGGCGCATAAGATGCCAACAAATGCTTATCGTCAAGAAAAAAAGAAATTTAAAGAACCTTGGTTTGATTCAATTTGTGCGCGAGCGAGAAAATTATCATTTGCTTGGCTTAATGAGTTTAGACGTAGTAACGAATGCTATGCAAAAAACCAATATATTGAACACAATCAAATTTATAAAGCGCTTTGTAAGGAAAAAAGAGTAAACTATTATGAAGCTGAGGCAGAAAAGCTCGCTAGTTGTAGTAATCCCTCTGAATTTTGGAACTTGGCCCGAAAACTAAATGGATCGAAATATATTATCAGTCGTGGATTGGATACTTCTACTCTACGAAATCATTTCAATCAACTGCTGAACCCAGAATTGTTGGACCCAGTCATGATCTACTATGCCCAACCCTATATTCATGACGAGATTTTAGAAAGTGCAATTTCCCAGCATGAGGTTCGCGTATCGGTCAACGCACTAGCAGATGGAAAAGCGGCAGGTGCAGACAGGATACCAGCGGAATTCTACAGATATGGCACTGATGAACTGATTAAGAACCTGGCAAACATATATAATCAAATTTTTGAAACTGGAATCATCCCTCAGCAGTTTAAAGATGCTTTGATTTTTCCGATTCACAAAAAAGGCAACATCGAAGATCCAGCCAACTATAGAGGAATCTCGTTTTTGAACGCTTCTTATAAAATCTTTACTTCGATTCTACTAAAGCGGCTGAACACGTGGATAGACGCGAATAATCTATTAAGTGAGTCCCAAGCCGGATTCAGGTCGGGTTACTCAACCATCGATCATATATTCGTTCTAAGGAGCATTGCTGAGTCTTTTTTGGAAAAAAACAAAAAGCTATACACTTTTTTTGTGGATCTTAAAGCTGCATTTGACTCAGTTGATCGAAACGCATTGATGTTCAAGTTGTTTGGATCCGGGATGTCGTTTAAGTTTGGACGAGTTATTCAGAACTTGTACGCAGACACGAGAGCAGCGGTATGGAATGGAAAGCAGGTATCTGAATGGTTTCAGACGCAGTCGGGAGTAAGACAGGGCTGTGCTCTCAGTCCTAGCTTGTTCGCACTATTTATAAATGACATCACTGACGCATTACCAGGAGGTGTTAGATATGCTGGAGAGGTAATTAAAGCCTTACTCTTCGCAGATGATATAGTCTTGCTGGCGGACTCACAGCAATCCTTACAGCTTATGATAAATCGACTTTCGGAATACTGTAGACGATGGAGCTTGATAGTGAACCTGAACAAGTCGAAAGTGATGGTGATCAAGAAAGGTGGAGGAAGGTTGAGCTCAAGTGAACAATGGTACTTCAACAATGAGAACATAGAAAGAGTGAAAGAATACAAATACTTAGGAGTATATTTTACCCAAAATTTAAGTATGGAAAAACACCTCAACGAAAAACTACTTAAGGCTAAGACCGCGATCAACGTGGCATGGAAAGAATGTTTCAATAACAAAAACATTGCGCATAGCAGTAAATATAAAGTTTTCCAAGCAGTATCCCAATCAATCCTGTTTTACGCAGCCCAAGTGTGGGGAGCAAAGAAATTTGAGACTGTGGAAAAACTCCTGAGATTTTATTTAAAACGTACATTCCGCCTTCCTTCATGCACCCCAAATTACATGATAATGTTAGAAACAGGCTTATCCCCACTCTTCATACAAACGTTGAAGTTGCAAATCGATTACATTCTGAAAGTACTGAATATGCCCAACAATCGCTTACCAAAAAAAGCAGCTTTACAAGCGATACAAAGCAAAACAGGATGGGTTAGAGAGTGGATTAGGCTAGCAGAAGATACAGGTGTAACTTTAAATCTCAGTGAACAGAGTACATGGAAATCGCCACTGTACCAGATAATTAGGCGTCTGGATGAAAATTTTAGAAATGTGTTCACAGAACAGGCATCCAGCTCACTTCATCGGATGATCTATAGCAGGCTGAATTACAATCTTAACGAAAGAAACTACTTCCAGGACAGGAATACTATAGAGCAAATCTCCAACATGTTTCGGCTAAGAGGTGAACTGCTAAACATTAACTACGTTCCACATCGCGAAGATCTTCCACTGCTCTGTGATATTTGCAACATGGCTGAACGAGAGGATATTTTTCATTTTGTCGGAAGATGTCCAGTCCTGAGAGAAACTAGAAGAAATGTACTTGGTAGAGACTTTTTATCAGAAAACGAAACTTTAGCTCTCTTAAATGAAGTAGATGTGTCTAAAATGCTTATATATTGCAAAACAGCACTTATTTATAGAAGCAGAATTAGAGAAGAAAATTTTTAGTTAACACAACTGCAACTTAATTAATTACAAAACTTTAATACAGTTAAAACTTTGTCAATCAGGCAGACGGCAAAACCATGCTTTAAAGATTGTTAATGAAATTGTACAAATAATTGCAAGTAAATAAAAATCTATCTAATCTAAAAAAAAAAAAAAAAAAAAAATCTAGTAAACATTTTCCCTCCACGAAGTATATGAAAAATGTCAGGAATGCGTGGTATAGGGTGTCGATTAGCTATAAGTTGTGGATTTACGCTTGATTTAAAGTCGCCACAAATTTAGATGCCACCTTTCGCTTTCCGCACTATCACCACGGGAGCTGCCCACTACGTACGATGTACTTATTTGAGGACCTCTGCTGAAATCAAGCGGTCAACTTTCTTCTTCGTGTCCTCTTGTAGTGCATATGGAGTTGGCCGGGGGCGCACAAACTTTGGCACCATCTTTGAGTGCGAGATGTGCTTTATACTCCTTGCACTTTCCTAAGCCTGTCGCAAACAGATTAGAATAAACCTTACAAAGTTGTTCAATGCTGTGGAGTAAAGAGTCATTAAAATTTATTTGTAAAACAGAATGTTGAACAGTTAGACTAAACGCTCTAAACCAATCCATTCCTAGAATGTTGGCGCCACCACTATTTACTACGAAGCTTCTTTATGGATGAAATCTACCTCCAATTCGCCTTTAATGGAAAGTGGTGTTAAACCATATGCTTGCAGAGCCTTACTGGTGGCAGTACATTTAGGTTTACCCAGTTGCTTGTAGCCCTCATGTCCAACAAACGAACATGATGTCCGGTGTCTACCTGAAACGTCATCGTATTTACTTTTCGTCTTATCACTCGGAGCACCTTCTGTCAAATTTCCCGCTGACAAGAAAGAAAAAAAGACAAGAAAAATGCACGTTTTTGATTATCGTCTGTGATTCGGCATGCTTCAAAGTGCTGTTCCATCTGTTTAAAGTACGTTTTCCAATTATCTTCCTTCTTAAATGCTGCGAATGGTTGGACAACTGAAGCACTGGCTGCGGCCAAATTTGATTGTGCGTTTTCCGAGAACCATGTCTTTTGATCCGACAATATCCTTTCCATCCAATCACTTTGTGATTTTAGGATACTTTCAAGCACTTTTGGTTCCATTTATAAACAATCTAATTGCTTCCTCAGAACTTTGACGATAACCAAGTTCGTAAAAAAATTGAAAAAATTCCTCGTCGCCACCTGAGTAAACGCGCTGAATTTCAGATTTCAAAAGACAAGTTTATTTTTAACCTACATATAATTCAAATAAAGTTTTTGGTACAGTACTAATAATATTTAGTAATATAATAATTTGGGTACAGTAATACCTGAAAATATAACAAATTCATTATGGGTGTTTTACATCAGTCTCGATATCGTTTCACCTGCCTGGAGACTTATTGAACTCGGTAAAACGCCAAAATCTAAGAAAGATGATGACGAATGAAAGATGGAACAGAAGCTCCTATTGCACAGACTACCTCAGATGGTGTTTTTACAATCACAGTTGGTGATTCTTCTGCCCCTAAAATGCCAAGCTTATTTAAGACTCCATCCAAATCTGGTCCCTCGCCTAGAATGAACCCGGGACTTTGTGTTTGTAAAGGAACACTCTTCATGTTTGGAGGAATCTTCGAAGAAGATAACAAGCAATACACATATAATGATTTCTATTCACTCGACTTGCACAAACCAAGCGAATGGAAAACAATAATTCCCAATATCTCCAATCCCCATGATTGGATTGATGCGGATAGTGATGGAAGATGCAGGGACGAGTGACAGCAAAGAAGCTGAATCCGATATGGATACAGACTAATAAATAAAAAAAAACTTATTTTATGTAAGAAGTATAGTTTTATTTTTATAATAAACTTAATAAAAATTAAAGCTATATTTTAAGAAAATGTTTTCTTTTTTAATACTATCAAGGGGAATGCAGTTAAATTTTTTGGTTTAGTTATAGTCAGTTTTACAGGTCAAGCAATTCTTTGAGAATTCGGCTCGGTTTTGTCACCGAAAAAGTGAATCTCTTCGAAGTTGTGAAACTTTTCGATGTGTCGAAGACAATCACCTCGATTACAGAATCCGATGAATGGTCTGCGGATGGCTTCCGACAGTTTTTTTCAGTTTTTACTTTGTATATAAAAACTATAGTACTATCATGGCGAGTTTTTTTTAGGGTTGCAAAGGTCCTGGTGGTGGCTGTGCAAAACTTGAGGTGTAAAATCCGATTTGGGGAGTCTTTAAGCGTCGAAAATTGGTGGTAGAAGCAAGAGGAGACTTTTTTTTTGGATTATCGCATCCAAAAAATATCAATAAATGTCATTTAAAACCTCCATAAGCTCTCCGCAGAAAAAAAGAGTAAGGGTTGCAGGCATACATTAGATGTCGCCCCATTCGATTTCCATCATGAGAGTACTATAGTTTTCATATACAAAGCATTATCGTATAGCGATTTTTAGTACAGGCATGCACCCAAACAAGCGAGTCGAGACTCGAACCAGGAAATTTAGCGTTCACATACCAATTTAAGGTAAAAATCTGTCAGCATCGATAAGAAAGTTTGAAAATGATAAGGAAGTTTTAAGAAACGGTAATGTAGATCTTCCGGCGGATTTTATGATTGTTATTTATCGCATAAGTGAGTTGAGTGTGGAACAAGTCAAGTTCGCGGGAATACAATTTTTCGGCTTCTGTAATCGAGGTGACTATTTGAGGTAGATCGGGTATCGGGTTGGATACTTAGAGCATATATAACATGGAGTGCTTGTTCAATTTCAAACGTGAAGCTTTTATAGGGGGAGCTAGTTTCACTAATTTCGGGAAGCAAAAGCGCGGACCTCGAATAAGAGTGCGTTATCCCCACTGATTAGTGGTTATCCCTCACCAGAATTTAATTAAATTTAATTTAATTTTTTTTAATTTCCATCCCTCTTCAAAAAAATACAAAAAAAACTATGATTGAAGTTTGACAGGTCCACGCTGGTGCTTCCCGAAACTGTAAGAAAGTAGATACTAACGCCCCCTATCTGTGCTTCTGGCGTTACAATGTATTTGATATAGGAACAAGCACTCCATATTATATATACTCTAAGGTTGGATAATCACGGTGCTGGTTGACACAGAGTGTGGAGAAAGTTATAGACAAATATTCTGGTTCGTTCAAATTATATGGTGCAATTCAGTATTTTTTTTGTATTTGCACTTGTACAGTGTCCATTTAAACCTTTCTTTTGGGGTGGTGATTTTTGTGGCTGTTTCCTGAAAAGAAAGGATCAATAAAATTAAAGTTGCGATCTAATTTATCCAAGGAATTAATTGAATGAATCTGTTATAAGGAATAAAAGTTTAAATTTATAAATAAATAATATAAGAACTTAGAACTTAACTTTTTCAGATTTTTTTTGTTTGAATTTGTTTCTGAATTTGACACTTTGACAGATGTTTTTGTGTTGTTTTTGATTCGAGACTCGAATATAAAATGAGCGCACGGCGAAATGAAATGAGATATGATAAGAAATAATATTTAGCACTTTGTTTAGGTGAGGTTTACATATGGAATTTATGGGAATTACAAAGGTTAGATAGGGAAAGGAAAGAGATAGCTTTTGGAAAAGCCCATTCCCTAGTGTCCATATGGTCGAAAGTTTGGCGAATTTGATCGATAGAATCAAATGAAAGCTAAAGTGCAGTGCAATAGGGAAGAGTCAGATGAATTGAAACCGCCGCTAATCCTGCAACAAGTAGTGCAATAAAAAAAAATTGTTCTTATAGAATTCACAAGTTAAGGTTTACCGAAATAAAATTGATCACGTTTATTTTGTTAACCATTTTGTTTTATTAGGCGTCAGTTATACCGATCAGGAAAAACCATCAGGAAAAGTTGAAACAGTGTGAAATTGAATATTTTTTCCTGATGGTCGTTTATAGCGAACAGGAAAAACATTTCAGTTAACAAAGCGTTCTTTTTTTTCTGAAATCGTAAGAATGGATGACATTACAACTTTAATTTTTGACGCTGTTTTTTTTTTCATAGAGAAAAGGAACGCACTAAAGCGTTTGTTGTTTTTTTTTTTGTTCTTCAAAGGTTTTTATCAAAAGTTTGTTAGTTTTCTGTTTTTTTTTTTAATTATTAAAAAAGTATGGTATGTGCCAAGAAAAAAAAGCTGGTATACCTAGCAACGTTATTAATTTTCAAAAAAAATACAGGTGCATCCACTATATCGACTGCGAAGGCAGCAAGGAGAGTTTTTTTCATTGATTCATCGTCTTGAAAACTTCCCAATAAAGTTTTTCAAGTAGGTATTTTCGAATGAGCAAAAATCAATTCAACTTTCTGCTTTCAAAAATGCGTGAAGATGTGATGCCAAAATGTTCACTTTATCGACGTGACAACATAAGCCTCAAGGAAAAGCTAGTCCTCACCTTACGGTAAAAATTTGATGAAACTTTTGCAAGTGATTAAATCTAGGTTTGCTTTTAGATTTCTCGCTACCGGAGCAAGTTTCGCTGACTTGTCCTTTCGCTACTTAATGGGTAAGGCAACAGTTAGGAAGTCTATCATTGTTACCGTCCAATCAATTAATAAGCATTTGAAAGGACTTGTTATGCCAGTCCCCAAAGGCCCAGGAGATTGGGAAAACATTTCTCGCTCTTTCTTGGATGGTTGGAACTTTCCCAACTGCCTCGGTGCTGTTGATGGAAAGCATGTTCGCATGTTTGCCCCTCGAAAACTCGGTAGCTTCAACTTCAATTATAAAAAGTGTTTTTCAACAGTACTAATGGCAGTTGTAGATGCAGATTACAAATTTGTAATGGTAAGCATTAGAGCACATTGTTCAAACGCAGATCCAACTGTGTTTTCGTCCTCCAACTTTGGAAAAGCTTGGCTAAACAATCCTCAAAAGCTATGTGTTCCTGCTGATGTGCCATTGCCCGATACTGTTACACCAATGCCTTATGTTCTTATAGGAGATGAGGCATTTGGCTTAAAATATAACCTGATGACCCCTTTTCCAAGTGCAAATTTGACCTCCAAGCAAAGAATATACAACTTTAGGTAAATATTACAAAACTTAACAGAAATCAGTACACATGGTAGTTCAATTTTTTTTAGACTTTCAAGAGCCAGGCAAATGGTCAAAAGCTCATTTGGAATCCTCGCGCATACTTGGAGAGTATTATTAAAGCCCTAAGAAGTCCAAATGGAACTAGCAAAGAATATGATTTTATGTTGTTGCATTTTAAATAATTTTTTGCAAAGCAGTAAGAAAAATGCACTGATGGTGACATCTACTGCCAAGGACATCGAAAGCTCAAGAGAAAACCTAGTAGATCACGATGCCAGAGCAAGTCAAACGGCATCAAATGCGTTTAATATTAGAAATAACTTCGCGGACTGGTTTGTCAAAGAAGGAAATATTGATTTTCAATGAAATAAATTATAAAATGCACATTGGATCGCACGTACCTACTTGCTCTCATGTTGAAGTTGTTTAGATATTAAGAACTTTTAAAACATGGAAGTAATAAATTTAATAAATAATAAAAAAAATAATAAAGTTAGTGTATTAAAAAAACAAGTAGCGTAATTGGTACCGAAAATAGGTACAGTGGTTTAGCCTGTCAGTCAAGGTACAGACAGACAGACAGAATTGTGCAGCCCACTTTAATTTAAATGCTTTTTTCTGAGAAATGAGTCCAAATAACAAATGTATGTATACACATTTTTCAACAACTATCTTTTGTACGGATGTAAACAGCACAGTACCTATACGTAAGTAAAAATTTTAAAAAATCAGTTAGGTATACTTATGTATTGTAATATTCTGTTCGCAATAAAAACTTATTTACTTTATTTCTTAACTTCTTCTTATTACATTTAAAATAAAACACACTTTACTTCAATTAAAATCACTTTTATTAATCACTGGCACAACACTTTACACGAACTTTATTCTTTCACTTTCAAAAATAAACTGTGTCCAATCGGTAGCGCCATCAACCTTATTTAGGGAAATATCTGGTTCTGGTCTAATCTCGAAAGCAATAGAAATCTTTAAAACCTGTATCCTTTGTATATGAAAACTATAGTACTATCATGGCGAGTTTAGGGCTGCAGAGGTCCTGGTGGTGGCGCTGCAAAATGTGAGGTGTAAAATTCGATTTGGGGAGTCTTTAAGCGTCGAAAATTGATGGTAGGGGCAACAGTAGACTATTTTTTGGATTATTGCATCCAAAAAATAATAATAAATATCATTTAAAACCTCCATAAGCTCTCCGCAAAAAACAAAGAGTAAGGGTTGCATGGGTAAATTAGATGTGGCCCCATTCGACTTCCACCATGATAGTACTATAGTTTTCATATACAAAGCTGTATCTCGATCTTTCTATTCTGACAGATAGATGGAATAATTCCCCTTCGGACTTCGACATTTACCAATGTTCGAAAAAGCTCATTCAAAGCTCATTCAAAGTTCATAGGTTGTTGTTTTAAATCGCAATGGTACTAGATGGCGCTGTCATCGCATTCGAGAATCGATATAGTTCGAATGTAAAAGTCGTTATATTATGATTCAAAAGTAGTTAACTAATCTTCGTTACAGTATATACACACAAATTATTTATTTAAACAAAAAAAAGAAAAAACAAAAATTCATTAACAAAACTTAAAAATATAGATTTAAAAACAGGTACATTTTATAGTATCACTTCATCGAGTTCATTTAACAAACAAAAGCAGGTAGGTTCCTTAAACATAAACAAAAAAAAATAAACAAAATAACACAAGTAGGTATTTGGCACAAAGCTGGCAACTTATGAGTCCTCATCAGATTTTAGCTCTTCCACCAAAAGATTTAAAACTTTGCCTGGAAATTAATTTGCCAACGTTGGCTTAAATTTTGGACCTGCTGGGCAACGCTTTCAAAAAAAAGGGACATTGGTCCACGCCTGTCTGTTTCTATGGCAACCAGTACCCTTTCTAAAGGTTCATCGGTGCTGCTGGCCTTCCTCTTTCGGGCCCTTTGCTTTTCTTCTGTTGAATTATTGGAAGGGCCCAGTCCAACTTCCTCTCCAACATCAACAACATCTTTAAGCTGTTCATTAGGGTGGAGTGAAAATTTTTGTTTTTTTATTTTCGAATATACGTAGGCAGGATGGGTTCCATTTGCAATCTTAATAACGGAGATAAAACTTTAAATCGATCAAAAATCTTTAAGAGGGTTCACAAGACACTTGAAAATTTTGAAATGCTCTTAATGTTAATATAAAGGTTTTTTTATGTTTTACAGCTGATTTTTAATTTATTAACGGATATTTCTCAAGTTTACCCGTTGATATACGATTTTGAGAGCTTTGACTTTTAATATACATCCCTCTTACGATTTTCAATTTATCAATTGATAGTTGATAAATATTGACAATTGATATTTAACAACCCAATTGATAAAAGTTGCTTGTTACAAGATAATTATCACAGAATAGTTGATCAATGATCAGTTTTTTTAATAAATTAAGTTTAAACGTACTAAATTTCAACCTTTATCAACTATCGATTGATAATTGACAATCGTAATTATAAATAAAGAAAAAAATATAATGCTCTCTTACATAACGTTGGTTCTACAAAAAAATAATAAAAATTTTGTGGGGCCAGAGAAATAAATTCAATTAATTTTTATTCCTATAATTTAAATTCTCTTCATTTGATATTTTGAATTGCGAGAATTAGCTGCGTTTGTATTCAGCTGAGAGCAAAAATTTATTTATTTAGAAAAACTTAATTTTGTTCGATTCAAAAATGTCTACCACTAGGCAAAAAGTCAATGATTTCATTTTTGGGAAGCCAGAACCATTAAAAGGGTGGTGCTTACCAACATTTAAAGATGTAATAAAAGACTTTTTAAATATCGTATTTGAACTTAAGAATATAAAGAAAAAGGAACTTACAGTTTTAGAGGTCTCAGAACAAGTAGCTGAAAATGTGGTTGATAAATGGAATAAGGCTTCCCTACCTACTATTTCTCATTCATCTATTGTGAGAAAAATTCGCCAATATCATGAGAAATATAAAAAGGAACTGAAAAACTACAAAATAAATGAAAAACGAAATAAACTTGAAGATTTTAAATTGCAACTGCAACCATTTTTAAGCTAATCTGATAAACTTTTTGATATATGCTCTTGTCAGTGTGATTTACTTCTGCATTGTTCCTGTGATCAAGAAAGGAAAGTTTCTATTAGTGAGCAAGAATTTTTAATTGATCAGAGAACTTAGAGAATGTTATCAATCGGAAATATTGACTGGGCCGCTACCCGAAGACTACAGAAAAGCTTAAAGAGAAAGCAAGATAGAGGTGAAAAAATAAAGCTGACAAAATTAACAAGTAGTACGAACCCTGATGCTCCTTACACAAATTTTTTGAAAACTCATACTGATACTTCTGATTCTGAAGCAACTGATAGTGACAGCGACTTCAAGATCTCACCTGCTAAAAAAAAAATCCTAAACCTATCACAAAGCAAATGCGACTTAAACTTCCTAGTTTGGGAATTGCTTGCGATCAAACAGGCGTCTCAGATAGAAATGCTGCTATAATCGCAAGTAGTAGCAAGAAGATCAATCATCGGTCATAGATCGTTCAAAAATAAGGCGCTCGAGGTCTGGAGTCAGGCAAAGCTTACAAAAAAATATTTTACACTTTGGTACGTTACTTGAGGGCCTTTATTTTGATGGTAGAAAAGATCGTACTAAAACCATTTCAAAGGAAGGTGAGCAAAATTATCAAAAAATTTCAGTCGAAGAACATATTTCTCTTGTCCAAGAACCTGGTGCACACTATGTGGGACATCTTTCCCCTATAAATGGCAAATCTAAAAGTGTTTGCGAGACCATATTCAGTTTTTTTGAAGCCAATAAGATTTCATTGGCTAATCTTGTTGCTGTCCGCAGTTTTACAGGTCAAGCAATTCTGTGAGAATTCGGCTCGGTTTTGTCACCGAAAAAGTGAATCTCTTCGAAGTTGTGAAACTTTTCGATGTGTCGAAGACAATCACCTCGATTACAGAATCCGATGAATGGTCTGCGGATGGCTTCCGACAGTTTTTTTCAGTTTTTAACTATTAGAGAATCCGTCGCAAGAACCTTTGTATATAAAAACTATAGTACTATCATGGCGAGTTTTTTTTAGGGTTGCAAAGGTCCTGGTGGTGGCGGTGCAAAACTTGAGGTGTAAAATCCGATTTGGGGAGTCTTTAAGCGTCGAAAATTGGTGGTAGGAGCAAGAGGAGACTATTTTTTGGATTATTGCATCCAAAAAATATCAATAAATATCATTTAAAACCTCCATAAGCTCTCCGCAGAAAAAAAGAGTAAGGGTTGCTGCCATACATAAGATGTCGCCCCATTCGACTTCCACCATGATAGTACTATAGTTTTCATATACAAAGCAAGAACCTTCATAAATGTCGGTAACGTAGTTGAAATTTCATTCGATTATGAAATACTCAGTCCATCCGAACTCCATATAAATGTCGGCATTTCAAATCCGCACCAAAGTTGTTGCGTATGCAACAAAATACAAAAATGGAAAGCTTGAAAAAGTTAGTTAAACATTTGAGTTTTAGATTATAGTTTTGATGTTTTTGCAGAAAAAGAACAACAAATAGATTCCAATTCGAGAAAATGGTAAAATTGTCATTAAATAATTAATTAATTAATTTTATTGGTGTTCAGTACAAATATCCATACCAAGCATTCTTGTGTTTCTGTCTCCATTATCGTATAGCGATTTTTAGTACAGGCATGCACCCAAACAAGCGAGTCGAGACTCGAACCAGGAAATTTAGCCTTCACATACCAATTTAAGGTAAAAATCTGTCAGCATCGATAAGAAAGTTTGAAAATGATAAGGAAGTTTTAAGAAACGGTAATGTAGATCTTCCGGCGGATTTTATGATTGTTATTTATCGCGTAAGTGAGTTGAGTGTGGAACAAGTCAAGTTCGCGGAAATACAATTTTTCGGCTTCTGTAATCGAGGTGACTATTTGAGGTAGATCGGGTATCGGGTTGGATACTTAGAGCATATATAACATGGAGTGCTTGTTCAATTTCAAACGTGAAGCTTTTATAGGGGGAGCTAGTTTCACTAATTTCGGGAAGCAAAAGCGCGGACCTCGAATAAGAGTGCGTTATCCCCACTGATTAGTGGTTATCCCTCACCAGAATTTAATTAAATTTAATTTAATTTTTTTTAATTTCCATCCCTCTTCAAAAAAATACAAAAAAAACTATGATTGAAGTTTGACAGGTCCGCGCTGATGCTTCCCGAAACTGTAAGAAAGTAGATACTAACGCCCCCTATCTATGCTTCTGGCGTTACAATGTATTTGATATAGGAACAAGCACTCCATATTATATATAATCTAAGGTTGGATACTCACGGTGCTGGTTGACACAGAGTGTGGAGAAAGTTATAGACAAATATTCTGGTTCGTTCAAATTATATGGTGCAATTCAGTATTTTTTTTGTATTTGCACCTGTACAGTGTCCATTTAAACCTTTCTTTTGGGGTGGTGATTTTTGTGGCTGTTTCCTGAAAAGAAAGGATGAATAAGATTAAAGTTGCGATCTAATTTATCCAAGGAATTAATTGAATGAATCTGTTATAAGGAATAAAAGTTTAAATTTATAAATAAATAATATAAGAACTTAGAACTTAACTTTTTCAGATTTTTTTTGTTTGAATTTGTTTCTGAATTTGACACTTTGACAGATGTTTTTGTGTTGTTTTTGGTTCGAGACTGGAATATAAAATGAGCGCACGGCGAAATGAAATGAGATATGATAAGAAATAATATTTAGCACTTTGTTTAGGTGAGGTTTACATATGGAATTTATGGGAATTACAAAGGTTAGATAGGGAAAGGAAAGAGATAGCTTTTGGAAAAGCCCATTCCCTAGTGTCCATATGGTCGAAAGTTTGGCGAATTTGATCGATAGAATCAAATGAAAGCTAAAGTGCAGTGCAATAGGGAAGAGTCAGATGAATTGAAACCGTCGACCGATACGGAAATGCCTCGCTAATCCTGCAACAAGTAGTGCAATTAAAAAAAAATGTTCTTATAGAATTCACAAGTTAAGGTTTACAGAAATAAAATTGATCACGTTTATTTTGTTAACCATTTTGTTTTATTAGGCGTCAGTTATACCGATCAGGAAAAACCATCAGGAAAAGTTGAAACAGTGTGAAATTGAATATTTTTTCCTGATGGTCGTTTATAGCGAACAGGAAAAACATTTCAGTTAACAAAACGTTTAGCGTTCTTTGTTTTCTGAAATCGTAAGAATGGATGACATTAGCCGCGTTTTATTTTTACCGAAACCTGGATGGGTTACCCGGTGATAATAAAACGATCAAGGTTATGAAAAATTTTTACTTTGCGTTGCTGGTATGGACATTTTCTTTTATAGTGTAAATTTTTGTGTTTGTCTGCTGTGGCTGACTGAAATTGTTGATTTTTTTTTTGTTGTTGACATCTCACTTTTTCTTGTTTTTTTTTCACACTAATATCAACATTTACGATGAAAGTGGCCACCTAGCCGTCGAAGTTAAAACTATTTTCTGGGTTACAAAAGATAACCTAGATAAAAAGCAAGATCTCAAATTGTTGTTGTATTACATGTTAAAAAATAACCTAGAACCGGATAAGAAAACCTAATTTGGTTATTTATGATAATAAAACGCGGCTATTACAACTTTAATTTTTGACGCTGTTTTTTTTCATAGAGAAAAGGAACGCACTAAAGCGTTTGTTGTTTTTTTTTTGTTCTTCAAAGGTTTTTATTAAAAGTTTGTTAGTTTTCTGTTTTTTTTTTTTAATTATTAAAAAAGTATAGTATGTGCCAAGAAAAAAAAGCTGGTATACCTAGCAACGTTATTAATTTTCAAAAAAAATATACGGCGAAAACGAAGATTCCAGGTGCATCCACTATATCGACTGCGAAGGCAGCAAGGAGAGTTTTTTTCATTGATTCATCGTCTTGAAAACTTCCCAATAAAGTTTTTCAAGTAGGTATTTTTGAATGAGCAAAAATCAATTCAACTTTCTGCTTTCAAAAATGCGTGAAGATGTGATGCCAAAATGTTCACTTTATCGACGTGACAACATAAGCCTCAAGGAAAAGCTAGTCCTCACCTTACGGTAAAAATTTGATGAAACTTTTGCAAGTGATTAAATCTAGGTTTGCTTTTAGATTTCTCGCTACCGGAGCAAGTTTCACTGACTTGTCCTTTCGCTACTTAATGGGTAAGGCAACAGTTAGGAAGTCTATCATTGTTACCGTCCAATCAATTAATAAGCATTTGAAAGGACTTGTTATGCCAGTCCCCAAAGGCCCAGGAGATTGGGAAAATATTTCTCGCTCTTTCTTGGATGGTTGGAACTTTCCCAACTGCCTCGGTGCTGTTGATGGAAAGCATGTTCGCATGTTTGCCCCAGTTGTAGATGCAGATTACAAATTTGTAATGGTAAGCATTGGAGCACATTGTTCAAACGCAGATCAGACTGTGTTTTCGTCCTCCAACTTTGGAAAAGCTTGGCTAAACAATCCTCAAAAGCTATGTGTTCCTGCTGATGTGCCATTGCCCGATACTGTTACACCAATGCCTTATGTTCTTATAGGAGATGAGGCATTTGGCTTAAAATATAACCTGATGACCCCTTTTCCAAGTGCAAATTTGACCTCCAAGCAAAGAATATACAACTTTAGGTAAATATTACAAAACTTAACAGAAATCAGTAGGTACACATGGTAGTTCAATTTTTTTAGACTTTCAAGAGCCAGGCGAATGGTCGAAAGCTCATTTGGAATCCTCGCGCATACTTGGAGAGTATTATTAAAGCCCTAAGAAGTCCAAATGGAACTAGCAAAGAATATGATTTTATGTTGTTGCATTTTAAATAATTTTTTGCAAAGCAGTAAGAAAAATGCACTGATGGTGACATCTACTGCCAAGGACATCGAAAGCTCAAGAGAAAACCTAGTAGATCACGATGCCAGAGCAAGTCAAACGGCATCAAATGCGTTTAATATTAGAAATAACTTCGCGGACTGGTTTGTCAAAGAAGGAAATATTGATTTTCAATGAAATAAATTATAAAATGCACATTGGATCGCACGTACCTACTTGCTCTTATGTTGAAGTTGCTTAGATATTAAGAACTTTTAAAACATGGAAGTAATAAATATAATAAATAATAAAATTTGTGTATTAAAAAAACAAGTAGCGTAATTGGTACCGAAAATAGGTACAGTGGTTTAGGCTGTCAGTCAAGGTACAGACAGACAGACAGAATTGTGCAACCCACTTTAATTTAAATGCTTTTTTCTGAGAAATGAGTCCAAATAACAAATGTATGTATACACATTTTTCAACAACTATCTTTTGTACGCATGTAAACAGCACAGTACCTATACGTAAGTAAAAATTTTAAAAAATCAGTTAGGTATACTTATGTATATACACACATATTATTTATTTAAACAAAAAAAAAAAGAAAAAACAAAAATTCATTAACAAAACTTAAAAATATAGATTAAAAACAGGTACATTTTATAGTATCACTTCATCGAGTTCATTAAACAAACAAAAGCAGGTAGGTTCCTTAAACATAAACAAAAAAAAATAAACAAAATAACACAAGTAGGTATTTGGCACAAAGCTGGCAACTTATGAGTCCTCATCAGATTTTAGCTCTTCCACCAAAAGATTTAAAACCTTCGCCTGGAAATTAATTTGCCAACGTTGGCTTAAATTTTGGACCTGCTGGGCAACGCTTTTAAAAAAAGGGACATTGGTCCACGCCTGTCTGTTTCTATGGCAACCAGTACCCTTTCTAAAGGTTCATCGGTGCTGCTGGCCTTCCTCTTTCGGGCCCTTTGCTTTTCTTCTGTTGAATTATTGGAAGGGCCCAGTCCAACTTCCTCTCCAACATCAACCACATCTTCAAGCTGTAGAGTGTACAACCATTGACTGACCTTCCTCGGCAATACTTAAGAAGTTCCCGCAGTCACTAAAAATCAAATTGAAAACTTTTACCACACATTTCATTTATAAAAAAAATATTTGGTAAACATACCAAATACACACATCTGCGGGAACTTTGATGTAAGGGATGGGGAATTTGAGACTCTGGAAATGAACCCATTTTATTTTTGGGATCGCCCCAGAACCACTAGGCATATTATTCTCCATTTTAAAATATGTCCTGAAAGAGTTCCTCAGAGAAGTCCATTTTTTTTTGGCATTCATCCACTGCAATAAAAAAAAGTTCTTGCAATAACTACAATGCGTAGGTATTATTAATATTTGTACTTGCCTGTTTTGCCCAGAATATTGGCAATGTCTTCCAACGCATCCTGTTTTCTGTTTTTGTTCATATATAAAGGGTCGTCTTTCGCATATAAACATATATGGCTTTTTACTTCCACGATGAGTTTTGCCTCAAATTCCTTCATCTCTGTTTTG